>RJWH01001790.1:176133-195822 GCA_004363575.1 Solenodon paradoxus | reverse complement strand
CTGTGGGGGTGCTGGGGTGGGAATGGGCAAACGAGGGCTGCGAGCAGCAGCCCCTCAGCTGCAGTAGGGGACAGCTGGGACCTCCCAGGGACAGAGACTGGCTCCATTTGTTTCAGCAACATGCCCACCTGCAATGGGCATGTGAGGGTCCCAGTGCAGTGTCATCGTGCCTGCATAGGAAGGGACACTTCTGCTCCTGGGGACCTGGGCAGCGTGTCTGGCACAGTGATCAGGTGCAGGTGTCCCAGGAAGATGCAGAAGCAGGATGAAGTGGGCAGGGGGAGAGAGAGGGGAGTGGAATTCTATTGTCTCCCAAATGAGGAGACTTGGGGTTCTCATGCTCTGGCATTTGGGGTGAAGCCCTGTCCTTACCCTGTCTTTAAAAAGACACATAAATAGTATCCAATTTAAATTTGTTTCAGAGTAAGTAATTTCTTTGCTTTAAAAAGCACAAAAGCCTTAGAGCCACAAGGGTATATACACTAGACAGAAGGAAGTGTCCCTTCTGCCGCCGACTCCACCACCTACTTCCCAGTCCAGAGACAACCAACACCCTGCTTTCTTGTGACGCCTTCTCAGATCTATTATTATAAAAGTAAAGTTATTTATTTATTTATTTTCCTAAATGCATGGTAAGCATCTCTCACCTGGGCTCTGGGTGGCCAGAGATACTGACCCTTCATTCTCAGAGAACCCTATGGCCAGAGGGGTGAGCAGAAGGGATGGCCTTCCAAGGCCTAGCAGTGTCCCCCATACCTAGGTTCCGTCAGGGCTTTTGTCTGAGCAGCAGGAGGGAAGCAGAACAAGCCAGATGAGGCTGGACCCAGGAGCCCAGGTCTGTGGACTGCGGAAAGAATGGGTCTGGAAGAAGCCACCTTGGGTCAGTGGGGCTCTGAGCATCTGCTTATCTGGGGAATGGGCCAGCTCTAGAGACAGGTGTACCCCTCAGATGAGGTGTGAGCAGGAGACGGACTTCACAGAGAGGCTGTGAGGATCAGAGAAGCTTCTATTTAGCCCAAGACTTGACACAGAGGGTGTTTTCAACTATGAGTGACTGTTTACGTTATTCCAAGGACACCCTAACCCCCCTGTCTCAATGTGCCCTCTCTGTGGGAACCTAAGGACCCTCTTCACTCATTGCTGCCCCCCATTCTACCCTAAACCTCCATTGTGCTGTGGCCTTCATTCTAGTTTCTCAGGAGGGGGGTGAGGGAGCTCCTGGCACATGACCCTGTAAGCTGGGGTCTTCAAGTGAAAAAAACCCACCCCTCCTGGCCCCTCAACTCCGCCTCTTCTCACCCCCTCCTCATTGTGGAGCCCCAGCAGCCGGCCCGGGAAAGCCCTGGAAAGGCATCAATTAGATCCTTAGCACCAGCCCCAACCCACCTGCTCAGGGTTCCTCAAAACACGTTTTAATTATAATCCCTTAATCTCCCTCAGATGGCAAGGCTGGCTCTAGGGCTTTTGCCCGAAGGAACAGCCCCTTCCCTCCCTCTCTGCCCCCAATTAAGGGACCCTCTCCACAGAGCCCCCTCTCCAGTTAAGGGCCTGCCAGTATGGAAGCAGCCAGCCCACGCACACTGCCCACGTCTGTGGGTGGTGGAAAGTGGAAAGTGGCCCCCATTGCAGGCAGTCCACCTAGGATCCAGGGGTGCAGCTGGACCCCCTTGAGCTGTGTGCCTCCTGCCTGAGCCCGAGCTGAGGTGCCAGGGACTGAGTGTCTCTCCATTGTGGTCTCTGCTTGCCCTGTGTCTGCCTGCTCCAGGAAGCATCTCCCCTGGCCCTTCACAATGACTTCTACATTCCTGTCAACCCACCCCTGCCACCACGCTGCTCCCGGCTTCGGTCTCCTGGGAAGCTCCACTGCAGGTGAGCAGAGTGCTGTCCTGGCAGGCTGTGTCCTGGGGCAGCCCCACGCGGGCCTCCAGTTGACCTCCGCAGAGTGCAGTCCTGCCCTCCCCCTCATGCCCACTCAGGCCTCTGGCACCTTTTGCCATGTTGCAGCAGGCGGAACACTGGGCAGTCCCCTCTCCTTGAGCTTCGGTGCTAGGAGAGGCAGGGGGAGGGACAAGATGACCCAGCATGTGGCCCTGTCTGAAGCTGGGCCTGGATGAAGCTCTTTCCTGGGAAAGTTCTGTCACTAATTGACTTGCAAATGCCTTGTTTGTCCTCAGATTCATAATTAGTGCTAAGGATTTCTAGGGCCCATCCTGGAGGGGCTCTTTTGGTGGGGAAGCCCATTCCTTTCCCCTCTCTGAGGTCAGCCAGGCTGGGGGCGGGCAGAGCCGGGCACCGGTGCCCAGCTGCCGTCCAGCGTTCCCACGGCGCTGGTGCCAGCGTGAGAAAGACGAGGTGTGGGGGGTGCCGGGGCCAGGGCTCCCCACCATCCTTCAGCCGGGACCAGGGCCAAAGCCCTGAGGCTCCAGGAAACGACAGAGCTGGGGAGAGGGCAGCAGCAGTGGGTGGGGGCCTGCTGGCACCCCCAGGAAGGAGAGCCCAGCCGGTGCCGGGGGCTGGCATCAGCCAAGCCTCCGGCATGATGAATGGACCAACAAGGGGCCTCTCTTCCCCACAGTTTCCCCACAAAGGCCTTGGCTCCACCAGTGGAGGTGGGGGGCCGGGGGCCACCGGAGGAAGAGGGGAGGCTATTCTCAAAGATACCCCCAGTCCCAGGAAGGTGCCCTGGGCTGGAGGCCCAGTACCCAGGGTTGAGGCCAGCTTGTACTTGGAGCTGCTGAGTGAGGGGGGCAACCTTCCCAATCACTCGGCCTCAGTTTCTCCTACTGTATTCTTTGTGACATCCTTTCCAGCCCCGATGTTCCCTTCCTGGTCTCTGCCCACTCAGCTAACCCCAATAAACTCACCTCACCCTCCACTGCCTCTCTCACCCACTGCCTGAGACCCAGCCAGACCTCCCCTCAGTGGGCAGAGCTTCCCTTAGCCAGCACAGCTCCAATGCCTGAGACCCTTTGCCACCCCTTGGGCAGTCCCACTTTCTTCTGCCAGGAAGGACCAGGAAGGTCTAGGTGGCGGCTCCCTGCCACTTGCTAACTGTGTGGTCTGCCAGCCTCTCTGGGCCGGGTCTGGTAAGGGCTCATGGGGTACCCCTGGATGCAGTGAGACTGAGTGGGAGGCGCCCCGCCTGCGACCTGGCACGCTTGGTGGAAATTATTTTTCTTCCACCTCCCTCTCAAAGCTTTGTCAGTCTGCCCATTTCACTGCGGCTGAGAAGTGCTTTCACAACCCACCCACCTCATTGCTGTTTCACCTCCAGTTCCCTCTGAGAACTGGCCAGGTTCCTTTGGTAAGTCCTTCCTGAAGTCTAATCTTCTAGTTCAGGTCGCCCCTCCCCTGGCCTGGCCTGCTTCCAGGCCACCCCGCAGCTGGGGCCCAGAGGGAAGGGGCAGCATGGACTCTATGGTAACCCTGAGAAGAGAATGCCCCCTTCCTCATCTGCATACAGACAGCCTCATTTGCATACAGACAGACCTCATTTGCCTATGCTCAGTGGGACTCTGAGAGCACATTCCAAAGTGTCCCCTCCTGGACCCTCCCACCCCAATCCAGGCATCCCCTTCCAGGGAGGGGTCCCTCCCCACTCCCCAGCCCTCTCCCCACTCTCCCCCAGGTCTGGATCTCTCTGTTTTCAAAAAGCAGCCTACCCTGTTGCTCTTCTCCCACCTGCTGTCCCCAGCGCCCTCTTCCCACCCCTCTTTCAGAGGGACCCCTCCCGCCTCCTCATGCTGACCCAACTCTTTTACTCCTTCCAAACTCAGTAGCCAAAGAGTGGTGGCAGAGTGCAGGCCCTTGTCACCATCACCGCTGTCCCTTCCTGCCCAGATCCCCCAACTCCCAGAGGGTAAAAGGGCCATGAAGGTTGATGCTCAGATACTGGGGCGCAAGTAGAAGCCAGAGAGCGGGAAGACAGACCTGGGCAGTGTCCTTTATGCTGACCTTTTCACGTGGACCACAATGCTCCATTCAAGCTTCCTCCCCAGGGACCCACTCCAGGGACAGCAGTGGGTCCTTGCAAGGGCAGCAAGGAAGGCCAGCCTGGTAAGCCTGGGCTCAGTCCCATAACCAGATCAGACTGTGATGGGACTGGTATGGCCAGTTCAGTCAGGCCCCACCTAGATTCTGTCCTCAGAGAGGTTGCGGGAGACTGGAATTCTCCCCCTGACGGAGTCTCCACTATGCTGGGATCCCTCTCAGCCTATTTCTTCAGTAAAATGAGGACTGGGCTAACCAGGTGCCAACCTCCTTCCTGGACAGTGTCTGCTGCCCCCAGCGCTCAGATGGCATTTCAGCAGGTGCAAAGATCCTGAGGTTCCTCTTGGCCTCAGGCTAGGAGTCCTGGTCTGCTGCAGTCAGTTGAATGGAAGGCACAAGGTTTGGGGGGAGATGTTTGTGCTTGGATGCCCGGGAAGCATCTCAGGGAAACTCATGGCTGCCCCTGAGGGGAGGGGTGGGGAAGGAGACATACTTTTCTTGCTGTCAGAATGGCACTGTGTGTATTATCCTGAGTCTTTTGATTGACTCAAACTATAATTCCATGGAGGGCTTGTGGCCGGATGGGCAGAAGAGGGGGGCTATCTTTGGGGGAGCATGTTGGATACAGATGTGTTAGTGGGGGAAATAGGACCAAGAACACAATCCCAGCTCCTTGGTGTGATCCCCGTGCCCCCTCAACTTCTCTTCCAGGTCTTGAGATTGCTGGGAAGTCCTACCTGCTATCTAACCGGAGTTCCTCTTGCTTATCACATTCATTTCTTTCTCTCTCTGATGAACGGACAGAGGGAGGAGGAGTGTGTGGCCCTGTGGGACCTGGGTGTGCCCCCTCTCTGGTCTTTTCAAACTCAGGTCATTTCTGGGGAAGGTACTCTGGAGGAGCAAATCCACCCTCTCCCATCCTCCTGGTCTTAGGGGTGGCATTTAGGGTCCTCTTTGGTGGGGAGCTTCAACCCACTACTCTGCGTGGGGACTGACCAGAACTTGGATGGCGTTCTGGGGAGCCTTGGGTGGCTGGGAGAGGTGGAAGGAACCAAGGAGCTCTTTAAGCCCTTGGCCACCCCCATAGGTGGGAGTTGTCTTTAGAGAGGTGTCCGCACCCCCTCTGCAATGTTGCTTCTAGCATGGGTGTGTCAGAGGGCCCAGCACCTCGTTCCCTCCCAGCCCTGCCCAGCTACATCCACTCCCACTAGTACTGCTGCTCAGTGTTCAAGAGTCTTTATTAGACAAGAGGCGAGGATTGCACCTCACAGGAATTTCAGCTCAGAAGGCATAGGAGCAACAGGGGTGGACAGGATACTATGCACGCGGGCGCCATGGTGGAGCAGTCTTATCCCAGATGGCTTCAGGTGGGGTCTCCTCACCCCCACCCTGCTCAGAGGCCCCAAGAGAAGTTGGTCAGCTTCTAAAGGTTAGCCTCATCTTTCAGTCAATCCAGAAAGGCTTCTCACAGGGAACCAGGCCAACTGGGTGCCATAGGTTTTTCTTTTTGATCTGAAAGAAAAGAGTCGAGTGAAAAAGGAGGCACACCCTGGTGGAATAGTGACTGGGCACCACCCATACACATGCCAAGGACCTCAGTTCAGTCCCAGGGCTGGGGGTATAACCAAATGAACTAAATAAAATGAATAAAAATGCTTCTTCCGCCTCTCTCTTCTTGTCTCCCTTCATTCCTGCCTGTACTGTTCCTTCAAAAAAAAAAAAAAAAAAAAAAGTGCAAAAGGTTCTCTCTAGATGGAGACAGAGGACAACCCTCCAGGTTGCTTCCAGTCACCCTGGAAGGGTCTCCCTTCCCTCAGAAAGAGCCGCCTCAACAGTAGCATCACTTCCAGGTGCTCACCTGGAACTGTGAGGAGAGGGAAGGGCCAGGATTAGGCTGTTGGCCCAGGGTGCAGCAGTTAAGTCAGTCACTTCCAAAGGAGCAAGTCATATATACCCCTGGGCATGGGGGGGGGGGGGTGCGGTGTGTGTGTGAGACAACCAGTGTGAACTAAATAAAAATAAAGATGCTTCTTTCTCCTCTTTCTTCCTGCCTGCACATTTCCCTAAAACAAACAAACAAACAAAAAAACAGGGAGCATGCTTCCCTTGGCCAGGGACCAACCTAGGAGGGGTCTGGTGACTTCCGCAGCTCCTGTTCCCGCTTCTCCAGGCATCACCCAGCATGGACTGTTTCAGCATCCCTCGGACTTCACCCCTGCCTCCTGAACAGGCCAGGAAGCTCCCTGACTCTGCTCTCTGCACCTCTGCTGTGTTCAGAACACGTTCTGCAGGAGCTCAGCACAGGACAGGGAAATGGCAGACGCTTTGGGGTCCATAATGCCCCACTCGCCCAGCCCACTTTGTGGTCCTGTGAGCCCCAGGCAACTTATATGTCCTTCTTGGGACTCTGATTCTGCCTTTGTAAAGGACTGTTGGAAGATTCGCTGGAAGGGCTTACACAATCAAGTGGGTGCCAGGGTACAGTCAGCCCCTTCCTTCCTAGAGAGAACCTGTGCCAAGGGAACAGGAGTAAAATCAGGGGCTATGGGGAAATCAGGTGTCAGAAACACATCTTGCTCCATCCAGAGCTGGGAGCCAGCAACCTTGGACACCCCTAAAGTTTACCTTATCAGAATTCTCCATGGGACTCCTTACAAATTTTTTTTTTTTCAAAAAGAGGAAGGAAGAGAGAGGAGGAAGAAGTCTTGAAGGAAGGAAGGAAAAAAAGGAACACTTTTATTTTATTTTGTATTTAGTTGTTCATTTTGGTTTTTCACCCCAGCCCCAGGTCTTCAATCAGATCCTTGGGCTGTACATGGTCTGCACATCAGTGTCTCAGCCATCTGAGCCTGAAGGGCATGTCCAGGCCTTATAATTTAAGAAGAGAACTTCAGGAAGACAAGGGGATCAAGTTATGCTATGCAAGTTGGCTCAGATCAGTGTCACTCTTCCTAGACCTTGCTCCCACCAGGTACCCTCTCCAGGTCCCTGACCTTGACCTTACTATGGAGGGGTGGGATGGAAGGGCTGCATGACTGATCACACTGGAAGCTCCCCATAGGTAAGGACCCTGTCTCCCCGCAAAACCTGGCACCTAGAGCCTTTGCCCCTGCCTCCCTTTGGCCCTCTTGCCAGCTTGGGCTGGGTCCACAGATGAGCCAGCTCCCTCTGTACCCCTCACTCTGCCTGTCTTTAGAGCCCTACTAGCCTCAGGCTGCTGGATTTGGGGGAAGAATCGAAGGTACTTGTTGGAGTCTGGGAAAGGTGGGAGTGAAGCTCAGCGCAGGGTCCTCCCCAGGGTGGAGAGGCAGGAGGAGTCCAGATGAAACATTCCACCCTCCCCGCCCCAGACTAGGATCTCCTAGCAACAGTACAGTAGCAGGGGGCTGGGAACACAGGGTGGGGGTACAATGATGTCATAAATTATCCCCAGTCCCTCCCTGGCAGCCCAGCCTTCCTCAGTGGAGAAAGGCCTCCATTTCCTGTTCACCTGCTCCTCATTCAGAACGCCCTCAGCAAGGCTGTCCACTGCTTAGTGCCCCCTACAGAGGCCCCTGTAGGTCAGGGTGCCCATTCCCTGACATGTCCTATAGCACCAGAGGGAGGGAGGGAATTCTCACCATCCCAGTATCTCTGGGGGACCCTGTGGAAGTCTCCCCAATACTGAGTGAGGAGATTGCCTTCAGAGGAGGGGGTGCTCCCCTGAGAGTCTGGGGCTGGGGGTGGGTGATTATCACTTTCCAATGGTCTCTGGCTCCTGCCTCTTTCTCTTTCTCTGGGTCGGGTAGTGGGCAAGAAAGGGGAATTGCGGAGCATTTTGTGACATTAACTCCTTTCTCTAAACCAAAGGTTTTAGGCACACTCCCACTAGGCTGGCCAAGTTTGTGTCCCCATCCTCACAGCTAGAGTCTAGGAGAGTGACCACAGCTGGGTGCAGTTCCCACCTCACCTCTCCGGTTAGATATGTTGAGCCAAGTTTCAAAGGATGATGCTTCAACAGCAGAGCTTGGTTAGACATTGGGAAGGACTTCCCAAGACAGGAATAAACAAGATCATGAAATGTCCTGGTCAGAGAGAAGAAAAGTCTGTCATGGAAACAGAATACTGGGTGGGAAACTTTTAAATGTCATCTCATTTTGCTTCTTAGCCATATTAAGTAACACAGGGAGTATTCAACAGAGTCTGCCATACAAGCCTCCACCTTGACTATTAAAAATTGTCTGCTAACACAAATTTTTACTGGATAAAGATCAGGAAGGATATCCCTGGAGACTTATCTCCCACCCTCCAGGAACCCCATGGGAAAATCCAGGGACAAGGAAGCCCTGAGTACAAGATGGCGGCCAATCACCATGGCAACAACAGAAGGAGTCTGGTTGGTTGCGGGGGTGGTGCCGGGAAGCCAGCTGGTGCCAGATGGACAAGCCCAGCAGAAGGCAGCCCAGCCAGGTGAAGCTCATGCCCCCTGTGCCCAGGACTCTCTCTCCATATGCCAGCCTCAGCCTGGTCCTTCCCTCTAGGACACCAGGTTCCACAGCTATCTAAGGAGGATGATGCCAAAAGCATGCCTCCTCCCAACAGGCTTGTATGAGGAATGGCCAAAGAGACAAAAGATCCTCCTGCTCAGAGGGATCTAAAGAGGTCATTCCGCCCCTCCCTTCCTCCTGGGGTTGCTGGATGGTATTCTCTCATGGCCATCGGCCATTGGAAAGTTCTTGAGGAAAGAAGCTGTGGCCATGGAGTCCTCCACCTTGTGAAACACACGTGTCTCCTAATCTGTCTCAGCAAGACACTCACCCGCTGAGATCCATGTGCTCCAGCCAGGCCAGAGCCCAGTCATGCTTCTCACACAGGCCTTCATCATGGTTTGGTTCCAGAGTCCCTCCACCCTCCTCTACAATAACCCAGGCCCTGTTTTCCAAGCCCCTGCTTGTCCCCACCCTCCTGCAATGGCTCCTCTCCAACTCTATGCCCCTCAGCTTTTGGTGTTAACTGGACATCTGCACACAGACTCAAGAGAAGACTCATCCACACTGACCCATTTGATCCTCAGAATAACCATGAAAGGAAGGCAGAGCCCAAAGACATTATTTAACTTGCCTAAGGTCACCCAGCTAGGAAGAATGGCAAGCCAGAATTTGTACCCTGGCCAGCCTGTTCAATTCCAGAGTCAAGCACCAAGCCCTCTTTTCACTGTCCTTTCTGTGGACAGAGCCCCTCTGCCTATCAACCTACAAGCTGCAGTTGTGTGTGCTTTCATTCTACTGCAAGGGGCCCCAGTCCACACACTCCGTGGAAGGGACAGTGTGCACAGGGGTGCGAGGTAGAGAACTATCCACACTGCTGATTAGCAGTGAGTGACACCAGGGTCAGGCAAGGAGAGAAACCTCCCCTGGGGAGGACGAGATGGGGCGTGGAGATTGAGAGGGCAAGGGACTGCTCTTGGGCACTGTCAAGCTTATCTGCGCACAATCCACACTAGTGGGGCATCCTGGGCAGGAGCTGGAGGGGAGCTGAGAGCCCCTAGGCTGGGAAGATGAGAAGCTCAGGGTGTCAGTCTGCCCAGAGGCACTGAAGGAGAGCAGGTATGGGCTGGGAAATGGAGGCTGGAGACACCCAGTAGGATGGAGAATTACAGCTGGGAAAACAGGGAGAGGACAGAAAGCAGGGCCTTGGTGCCAGGGCTGGAAGGGCTCCCCCATGGCCTCATGTTGAGAGCCTAGCCAAGTCTTAGCTCCTCTCCAGTTAAAGCCTGAGGTTACCCCTCAGCCTTCCCCTCCTTCAGCCCGCCTCTAGCCAATCCCAGCGGCCTTCAGCTAAGCCCCTCACCTGACAGGGCCATTCTATGGCTACTCACAGAGAGGCCTTTGTGCAGAGCTGGGATGGGAGGTGGGGGGGATGGGGGGATGGGCGTAGCAGGCAGTCGTTCATAGACCTCCTCCATCCAGTCAGCAGTGGCTTCATCATCCCCTCCTGTCTCTCCAGCCTCTCACTCTCTTCTCTAGGAAGACTCCCCTCAGAACCTTGGTCCAGCCCTGGATACCCCCTCACTTCCTCCTCCAAGAAGTTTCTGGGGCTAACCCTCTACTTTGTCCTTCACTCTCGTCCCTCAGCTTTGTGTTCTTAACCTCCTGAATTTTTTTTTTTGAAGAGAATGAGCTCAGAGGTTAGCCAGCTGCCCCCACAAAGTCAGAGCCAGCTCCCCTACCTCCCAACCCCCAGGGCCCCATCTCCAGTCCTGGCTTGTGCTGGGGACCAGCCTGAGAGCTCTCACAAGCAAGCCTGACCCATGTCTGAGTGTGCAAGTGTGTACGTAAGTGCATGTAAGACACTGTCTCCTCTGGGGGCTCCCAGGTCTTCCATACATTCCTTCATTACATCAGGACTGGCCGAACAGCCGGTCAAGTGCTGGACGCAGTGGGCAGCCAGATGTGGTGTCCCATCCTTCCTGGGAGTGGCAGTGAGCTGTTCCAGCCACATCTGAAACTAAGGCTGAGGCTGACTTCTCTTCCCCGTCAGTCTGGCCTCATGAAGCTCTTGGTGTCCGGACTTCTGTCTCCATTTCCCATCTCCTCGTGGCCATGACTCCTATGATGGACACTCCAGTTCCCAAACACACCGCCCCCTTTCCTACTCCCTGCCTTCACACGTAACCGTAACTGCCATGTCTACTTCCCCAGACTCATTAGGAAAACCCCTGCTTATCTTGTGGCACCCCTCTGTGGCCCTCTCCGGGAAGACTGCCCTAAAGTGACTGCTGGCTCCCTCCTCCCTCCTCCTCAGCACTGTGCACAGGCCTTCAGATGACCCTCTTCACATGTCTGCCCCCTACCTGACCACCACCTCCTCAGAGCAGCTTCAAACACTCAATAAACACTGGTGGAATGAGCAAGGGAAAGGAAGGTATGGATGCAAGAGGTGCCCCTGAAGAGGCAGTGATAGGCAGCGGCGTGACTAATGTGGACGAGGGAAAGGAAGAAGGCAACTCCTGGCTCACACTTAGGGTTGGTGCCTGAGCACCTGGGAGTTTAGTGATGGAGGTAGCGGAGTGGAAACCGAATGTGCAAGGCCTGAAGTCTAGGGCAGGTGGGCATCCAGACACCCTTCCTTTCTGGGGAATGGCACATCCTGAGTTGGAAGGAAGTGGTACTCACATGCTACTACAGAAGCCAAACCACAGGGATGTCCTCAGATCCCCATGCCACCAGTCCAGGCTTAGCCATTGGACCACTGGTGTCAGATCTGGAAGCTCATACAGGAACACGGGTGTGGTTACAAATGGAACTTAGACACGGTCAAGACAGAAATGAGTGAGCGTTTATAACTCCAGGTGGTAGGTGAAGTGATAAGAATGAGAAGGAAGGGAATAGCTAATAGCACAACACTGTGGGGTAGGTACTCTGGCTGAGGATGGTGGATCAGAGCACCAAATGAACAGAACCTGGATGGAATAATCAGTGCTATGACAGGACAACAAAGAGGACAGGCTGAGTAACAGCATGCAATCTTCCTTACGTGTCCGCAGGCCTGAACAGGGGCCTCTGGGTCTGGCTGAGGTTGTGAGTGGCTGGAGAGAATGCGGTATCACCAGAGTTGTGAGGATGGAAGCCAGACTGCTGGGCTTAGGAGTCTGGGAGCTTGACCTCACTACACTGGAAGGACCCTTCCAGTCAGTCCCTAGATGGGCAGATGCTGCTGCCCACATAGCTAAACCCTATCTCCTGCAGATACTTCTGGTTCCATTCCTCCAGTGGTTTTCCCACTATGCACGGCCCTCCAGTCCTCTCATCACTGGCACTTAGCTTCTGAAACTAAACCCAGCCCTAAGGCCTCTCCAGCACCAGCAGCCCGTGCTGACCCTCACATCACTTCTGGGGTGGGGGGGCTTTCTCCTTCCCTCTCTTCCCATCCTTTTCCCAATTCCACCAGTAGAAAGGCTCAACCATTGTTTGGGACCACCAGAAAGGCTGTTTTAAGTCTCCCTCTGAGCCCACACCCAGGGCAGGCTCCTTGCCACACCTGCCAGAGGCAGCCATTTTGTGTGCACCGACTACCTAAGATGGCGGCCTGCCCTCACCCTGTGCTTCCGTTCCCACAGCCTGGCCTCCTCCCTGGACTTTCTTCTGAAGCTTGAGCCTCACGAGATGGGGGGCCAGGCCGAGGAGCCAAGGCCGGAGGAAGCAAGACAAAAAGGACAGAAAGCCCAGCTCCTTGGCATCTCTATGGCATTTGAGTCCAGCTCAGGGAGGGAGGGCAGATGGGAAGAAAGAAAGTAGTGTGAGTTTTTATTTTTCTCTTCTTCCTGACATCCCTACACACACACACAGACACACACACACACACACACACACACACACACACACTTTGATGAAAACAAAATCTCTCTCCTTTTTTCTCTTCTCCAACCTCCTCCTCTTTTTTCCTGGCTCCTACCATGAGCCTCCTGGAATGTAAATGAGTTGTATTATGCAAATGTATGCAAATTAGACTTAACGAGCGGAAGGAGGGGGCAGAATGCTTAATGAGTAATGGTGGAGGGTGCAGATGGAGGGTGGTAGGAATGACCACCTCCCCTTCTCAGTTCCCACAACCTGGAGGGTTGCTGGCGGGGGCGTCCCTCATTTCTGGAAAAAGAGTAGAAGGCTAAGGCCCCATAAGTTGAACTGAGAAAGCCAAGGAAAGCCTTGGCTATGGTGAGGGGCAGGAGAGCTTGGGAGCTGAGAGGGTTAAGTAGAGTCTCCTGATCCTTGTACAACCTTGCTCAGAAATTGGATGCACCGGTCTCCCAGGCTGCATGGCCTGCTAATGGCAGAGCCCTCAGCTCCAGGTGCTGGAGAGAGGGCAATGCTGACCCATGCCATGGCCTTCTGATACACAAGGGAAGACTCCCAAGGGAAGAGTTCCAGCCAGACCCAGGTTCTTCCAGGGAGTAGGGGTGAAAGCTGTCTCTCTTTGTGCTTCCGAAAGTTAGAGGGGGGTTGCCATGGCAACATAGCGTGGAACACCCACCTCCCCAACATCCAGCCCCAGAGGACCTAGGAGTTGGAAGGGGGGGATAATGGATCGACACCCCCGATGCCCCCACCACCTGGCACTGCCAGCCGGAGATGGCGGCATCCAATCCTAGAGAGAATGGCCCCTTTGTTTCCAGGCTCACGGTGTTGGGGGAGCAGGACTGGGCACACAGAAGGGCCTTTCCCAGGCCCTATTCCAGCCTGCCTGACTCTTGCTGGCCTCTGGAGACTCCTTGTGGCCACCCCCTGGCCTCTGGGCCCCAGCAGATGGTTGTCCCCTCGCCTTTTCTCCCATGGGCTTGCCAGCTACTGCTAGGTTTGTCTTCCTCTGTGCTGCTCCAGCTCCACCTTTTCCTGGTTTTCATGGACACCTTGCTTGCCCAGACATGCACCCTGTCCCTCTTCCAATGGGGTCAGCCTGTGAAATCCCCTTACCAGCATTAGGCCTGCTCCACCCGATCCAGGCAGGAAGACTCCTAAAGGAGGTATCAGACAGGCAAGAATTCCGGATCTTGGTGTTTCCACTAACCAGCTGAGTGACCGCAGTCACACTCTTCTACTCTCTTGGGATCTGCAAAGTGAGGGATACAGAGCTGATGAAATCTGAGCTTCACCTTAGTTCTCCCTGATACATGCACTCTGTATCTTCCATAATCTTAGGTTAAAAAGTTTTCCTGAAATTTCCCTGTTGCTGGGGCAGTCATTCATTCAAACTCCTCAACCAGGACAAACCTTATTTCCAGAAGATGAAATGCCAACTACTCTCAGCCATTTTTCTCACCCTCAGACACCACAGCTACCTACAAAGAACTCTTACAGATGAAAAATCTAGACACGCATACAGGAGGACCCCTTCCCTCTTAACCCTCCCAATAAGGTCCGCACAGCCAAGTCACTCACCGCCGGGAGCTGTCCGTGGTGCTGGAGGCCGAACTGGCACTCTCCCGGAGGAGGCCAGAGGAGCAGCAGCAGAAACATTTGGAAGCAGTAAGGAAAAGGTAAGATGTATTCCTGAAGAAAGTTCCTCCTCTCTGAAGATCTCCAAATCACCAATAATACGTTGGGGGAGGAAGAATCCAAAGTCACTGAATCTGAATCTCCAACGTCTTCATCCCTAATGACTTATGTCCCAGATAAATTCAGTCCTTATCTAGATTTTCCCATTTGGAAATCCACAGAAAAATGGAGCCATAATTTCTGCCCTGGGGGAAGAGTTCAGACATCTAAAATCCGTCCTAAATTCTAAGGTCCTACAAGGAATTTAGCAATAAAGATGAAGAAGATACACAGTGTCATAGCTAACAGGAGCTTGGGAGGGAAGGCAGGAAAGGGCATGTGTGTGCCTGTGAGTATAGGCACACATGCATGAGTGGACATATAAATGCATGTTCCAAGCAGAGAGATGAGCCTATATCAGTGGTTCTTAGCTCTAGCTGCACATTAGAAATATCAAGGGAGCTTTTAAATGCTATTTATGCCTAGGCCTCATTCCCAAATACTCTGATTTCATTGGTCTGGGGCTGGGTCCAAACATCAGTAATTTTTTTTAAAGCTCCTGGGTGATTTTAGTGTAGAACCAAGTTGAGAATCCCTGACCTAGAGGAAAAGCAGGTAAGAAAAAGTGCAGGGATTGAGCCCGATCAACCAGAGGAAGAGGCAAATCTAGGCTCCCCAGGAAGGGCAAGAATAGGGAAGAGGACAAGTATGTGAATCCCCTCTTCCAGAGCTGGCCTGGACAATGACTCAGGTATTGGGCTTGTGTCTTCTGGGCTGTGGACGCTCAGACCACACCAAGACAATGAGATGCACTGTCTCCCCATACCACTCCCTTGCGCAGAGAGAGGGAATGGGTGCAATGACCCTGAGGGTGTGCTACTCCCCTTCACCCAGAAGGTCCCCAGGGAGGCAGCTGTGGAAGGTAAACAGCGACAATTGCCCCTTTCAGTGTCCAGATTCCAACCCTTCAGTCCAATTAGCAGACATAGCAAACAGCAATTCAGCTGCCTTCAGCCGCTGTCATAACAAACTCAGAGCAGTCTTAATGGAGGGATTAGGGCAGGAGGAGGCGGAGGGGGGGGGTGTCACTGAGCCCTGGGAGAGCCTGGGTGGCAAGGAAGGGTTCCCTTTTCCTTTCACCTCTCTGCTATCTCAATACGCACCCAGCCACTTTTATCTTCCAGAATCTTACTCTTCACTCTCCTCAAAGCTCCAAGAACATTTTTTAGAGTTTTGTCTCTAATCGTTCTCTCCAATGATTTTAAAGCATTAACGTCAACTCATTTACCTCCTAGGGAAATTGGCACAGGTTGCCTCTGGATGAGATAGTGCCATAACCCCCAAGATCTCTGACGTCCCAATAGCAAAGGAACAGATGTCCCCGATATTCCAAGTGGCAAACCTTGAGAAGTGCAGACTTCAAAGACTTCCAGATGCAGAAGAATGTAGAGGGGCCTGTGTTTCACTGGTAGGTTACCAACCTTAGAAATGGAGTTGGGGTTGGGGAAGTGGGGGATAGGAGGCAAGAGGAGAGAAAATAGCCCTGCTTAAAGTCACTCAGTGATGAAGAAACATCTACATACTGATAGGCAAGCCTCTATTTGGTTCTTTAATTATACCCACTACCTAGCTTGTTCTTTAATAAACTGTTTTTAGTAACTCTAGAAGGTTAATGGAATAAACCTGGGGTTATCATTTACAATTGCCTTATTCACACATGCCATAGTTCTCTATCTACATTAAGTCAGTGTACCAATCATAAGTACTCCTACCAATTAGTGGTAAAATCCATTAAGGAGAAAAAAACACGATGGCCGTTCTAAAAAAGATTCCAAAATTCTCCCTTAGCAGGCTTCCCAAGAATCACTCCTCTTCTCCCCGGGTTTCAGACACTGCCTACTCAGACCCCTGGAATCCCTCCTCAACTCCAAAGCTGGAAAAGGAGGAAGAACTGCCTCAAAATGTATCCTTTTTGCATTCTAAGCAAGATCATCTGCTTTCAAACTGTGGATCCAAACTACAGCTTTTAAGCCTTTTGGAACCTAAGAATTACTCTTCACCCATAGGTGACACAGCGTATCTTCATTTACTCCTTGTAACAACCCTAAAGGTGTACATTCTTCTCAGTGAACGCCCGACTGAGGCTGAGCTCTGGGTAGCTGCTCTGTGATGGTGTCTCAACATGGACCTTTGGATTGGCCACATTTGCTTTCTACTTCTGTCCCTCTGTCTGCCGAAGTGGTGATGTTTATGGTTGTAAGGACCTTCCCACAAGACCCTGCATTGCTTAGACTTGGGGAAAAATGTATCCCAGGGTGAGAACAAGAGTGATAATGCAAAACTTGAGTCAAATATTTAGGAGAAAATGGCTTCAAACTTTGGGACTCAGGATTTAACAGCATTAGGATCATTGGCTAAGGAGAGAAGTGGGTAAAAAAAAGAAACAAGCTTAGAATTTGTTTTGTATGAGGAATATGTGGATGTGTCAAGATCTGAAGAATAGAACTAAAAATTCTGAGACACAAACAGAAGTGTGATGATACAAAGGAAGAAACTTCCTAAATAGCCACTGCCGAACCCCTTTCAGTCCAGCTTCCCTGCACCCCCAGCCCACTAGGTCTCCTGGCAGGGGAGGAGGTTTAGTGGGAGGAGATGTTCTCTGCCTTAAATGCTGGGAGAACCAGGAGGCAGGACTCAGTGATCTGTGATATCTGTATTTGATAACATCCTCAAATCCCACAGGGTCTTTTCCTCCCTGTGTAGCTAGGCACCCTGATCTCACACTCAAGCTTCCTGCCCACCATAGATCACACACATCCAATTTCATTCCAGGGCAGACACCACTCAGTATTCTCAAGCTCATATGTAGACACACACAGTCACACAGTCACACATCATTCTTCTGACAGCCCCACCCACATGCCCACACGCACACACCATATGTACACATAAGGCCGACACGAATCCTCACCCCCACATTCCTCCTGGACGCTTTCCACTGAGGTGCTAGTTTTGTAAGATGCAAACCTTCAGCCCACCAGTTCCCTCAGGCCCTCTAGTCTCCTTCGGAGACTCTGTGACCAGATGTGCTCATGCGATACAGCAGTGATATAAACTCACTGCAATTCATCAGAGATGAAACTGCACATGGATGAGCTTCAGACCCCAAATACACATTTCCAACCAGCTACATTAAAAGGTTTTTAAAAAGGTCTAGCTTACTGGGGGCTTCTCTTTCTCCCATGACAGCTCGCCCTCCTCTCCAGACCTCTTGGCCAGCAAATGGAGAGCAGCCGGGTAAGCAATGGGTTTGAAACACTTTACTGGCACTAGCAACTCATTTCAGTGTGTGCTTCTTCACCTGTAAAACGGGGCTAATAACAGCTATCTCACCATGTTGGAGGGTCAGAGAAAGGCTTGCTTTCCAGCAGAACGCTGTTACCTGGGAAGTGTGGTGTGCAGTTAGAAATTATAAATCCTTGCCTCGAACCTGCTCATTTTCTCCCCAATCCTGTCTCCAACTGCCTACTCCCCCTGCCCCACAAAAAACCCCCACAATTTTCAAACAGCTGAAAAACAAGAGATTATTAATCTCTCTTTCCCCCAAAACTCTGAAGGAAGGAAGCACATGTACTCTGGGTTCTCGGAAGCCCAATTTTTTAAATTTAGATGCTCCAATGCTTCTCCCACATAATGTGTAATCGAACCATAGTTTTCCAGCTGTAAAGTCAGTTCCTGAGAGGACAATTTTAATTTACTGGAGTCAGTGTAAGGTCATTTTGTTCAGTTATCCTGCCCTCTTATAACTCTGTATAGCCCTGTCCCAGGTTCTAAGATGCCAAGTGGTAGGGCAGGGTACAAAGAGGCACTGGGTAGTGGGGTTACTTCTAGCTTTGGCTGCCTTTACATTGGTGCTCCCCAGTTACTCTGGATCATTCTCCTCTAAATGGCACCTGCACTCTCTTTTGCTTAAAATTTTGAGGTCAGGCCAGATAAGGATACTTTTAGGGAAGGCCCGGATTGATCTCTTCAATTCTTTGCTTTCTCTGGGCAGCAAGCTGACTAAGTGACAAACTCCTTTGTGTTTGAGAGCCTTGAGGCCATTTGCTCTAAGAGATAACTTCTGAGAGAGTGAGAATGAGGTGAGAAGGCAGGGTGGCCAGAAAGATCCCCACACAACCCCTCTGGTCAGTGAGGACAAAAGTGGCAGAAGCTTTTCAAGACATCAGATTCAGGTCCTGGGTGGGAAGAATAAGGAAACAATGCAGCTGAGTGACTACACTCCATTTCGCACTCAGCTCTGACAAAAAGGTTCCTCACCTTCTTTTAGAGCAACCCCTCACCAGTGCCTCCAGCGCACTTTCACATTGCCACTCTGCTCCCAACCAAACTGGATAAACCTAGATGGCTTCCCGGGAGGGTAGAATGCAAAGGCCACCATTCCCAGGTGAACTGCCCCCAATCCTCCCGCCCCAGCAATAGCTGTGGATAGCCGGCGGGAAACTGTTCCTGGGAGAACCCCTGACAGGCCTGTGCGGGAGCCCCAGGCACCACCAGGGAATTATCCACAATCAGATTTCAGCAGATCCCTTCTTTGGAGCTGCTTCCAGGGCAGTGACCCGGTCTGCAGACTTCCCTGAAAGACCCCATCCCCAGAGGTAACCACAGTGGCCCTCTCTTGCTTCCCCCCAACTAAATGGGAGAAGGATATTGAACCTGCCTAAAGTGACGGGGGCAGGAGACTCCTACCTGCACCGACCAGGGCTGGGGATGGGCAGTCGCACGACTGTTTAGTCTTGAGGTAGGTGAGTCGTTAGGTCCTTTTCCCGCCTCCCACGACAAGTGCGTGCGGGCGGCTCTAGTCCTTTGCTCAGCCCCCACACCGCCCGCCCATGCAGCCAGCTTTCCCGGGGCCCCTCTGCGCAGTGTATGGGGTTATTTTTACTTTCGGTTATCTAGCTTTATGAAGACTCCACACCACTCATACAGCTAGATAACCAAAGATAACAACCAACCCCGCCTCCTGGCTGCCGCCGCCGCCTCTTCCACGCCGCAGCCACCACCGCTGTGGCCTCCGGGTCGCCCGCCGCGGGGAGTTGGGGGGGAGGAACACGGGTGGGGTGGGTGGTGAGAGAGAAACGGAGTCCAAGATGGAAAAAAGACTTAGAGACACAGAGATACAGCCACGATAGACCGAAAAAAAGGCGTGAAAAGGAAGCAACGGCGGGAGGCGTTGAAGTTCGGGGTCGTCACCGGACCTGAACCCCAAAAGCTTCCGACGCCGGGTTTCCCGTTCCCGGTTCGGTTCCAGCCAGAAAAACAGTAGTTCTGCTGGCCCGGGGAGGAGGGGGAGGAGGGGCTCCTGGACTTTTCGTGCCACCCGGGATGACCGCAGGGGCAGAGGTCTCACGGACCTCCCGGGGTCTCCACTGCCCTCCTCTGGAAGATCCAGGATGCACCCGACAGCCAGTCTTCGCCTTCCCGGGAGCCCGAGCCTCCCGTGGGAGTCGTAGGGGAAGGCAACGAGGCCGCCCCACCACGTCCAACTCGCGGTGGAAGTGGAGCTCGTGCGTGGAAAGGGCTGGATTCAAGCAGCGGACAGAAAGGAGCCGCAGGCAGAGAAACCTTGAGGGTAAAAACCCTGGAGGCGTCCCAGAAGGAAAGAGGGAAATCCCGGCAACCCGGAGAG
>RJWH01001790.1:0-176033 GCA_004363575.1 Solenodon paradoxus | reverse complement strand
AGGCCCCGCAGGGCACCTCCCCCGCCAAAAAAAAAAAAAGGGCTTTGTACAAAGAGGTCAGAAATCACCCAGGGCTGTGAAAATGGCCGGGGGTCCTGGGCGAGAGATGTCTTAGGGGTTCGGATCACCAACTAGGATCGTCAAGGAGATCCCGGGAGCCCGGAGGAGGATGTGGGGTTCAGTCGGCCCCTCGTGGTGGGAGCGCTTGCACTCTGGCTTCGGAGGCGCTAGCCCACCTCGTGCTCCTAACCTGCCAGGCCACTTACATCAAGCCCAGGGTACCCATCCTTGCTCTCCCGCGAGGTCCTCCTGGCGGGTTCCAGGCCATGGTGCGCCATGGCCCTGGGTCCGGGATGCCTGGGCTCAGCGTAGGTGTCTGCCCAGCTCTCAGACTCCGCCGCCACCGAGCCGAGGCGAGCAGAGCTGAGCTGAGCGGGTCTCACCCGCTTAGCTGCCTCCACAGCCTCGGCAGCTGCTCTGACCCGGGCGCGCTCCGGCTCCGGACTTTTCATTCATCCTTTCACGCTCCCTCCCTAGGCCAGTCTCTGATTGGCCCCGCTAAGTCTGACGTCACCACATCGTTCCCCCGTGGCCCCGCCCTCTCCTTCCCGGGAGAGCCGGAGCGCGCACCCGGGGCGCCCCTCCCCCCCGGATGATGGGGCGGGGTGGGGGGGGTGAAACTACTCCGTCTGTGTGCTGATTTTCAGCTTTTTGCAGCCTCCACCTCCCTCGAGCCCCTCCTGCTGTCTCCAATTCAATGCCATTAAGGTTTTGATCCCCAACCTCACTTTCTGTAGGTCCTACATTTTCCATGTTGGCCCCAGGTGGATTGTAATAAAAACAAGAGCTCAAAGATGGAAGAGATCGGTTGAAATATCAAAAAGAACCAGATATCTGGCGACTCTGCCCCTACCTGCCTCCATTCATCAAGATATTCTTTGTGCTTCAGGGGTTCTGATCCCGCCCAGACTGTGATCCTAATCTTTTAGGACCGGCGGGAACTTCTCGTTGATTTTTCAACCCATTGGTGAGGGGAAAATTCTGGAAGTTTGAGACTTCTCCTTGGGGATGCTGGGTCTGAGCGAGCTGAGCCTCCGTTTTGGTCGTACAGAAACAGGAATATCTCTTGAAGCTGTTCGCTGCACCAATGTGCCAGGTCCGGGAGGCTGCAGCTCACGGCTGGAATTAGCCTGGGCAACACCCTAAGATTTTGATTCAGCAGTACTGGCCCTCGTTAGCGCCTTCTCTTCCTCCCACCTTGTGCCTCCAACCGCGAACCCTGCGCCCCTCACCGGTGTTCCTTCTCTGAGTGTCTGTGGAGCTGGTGTCACCCGGAGAAGGATATACTCCCGCAAGGTTTTAGGTTCCGGGCTTTCCCGACCTGGCTCCCCGAATCGAGCCCAGTTAGGCTGAGTGCGTCCCAAACCCAGGCGCAAGCGCCGGCCCACAGGCGGAACCCGGATCCCTGCTGTCCGCGGAGCTTCTAGGGAACAGACAACCCACCGCTTATCCGAGCGAGCGGCGGTTCCTTCCGGAGAACGTTCGATGTCCCAGTCCGAGCTAACCTCGTTCCTCCACCCACCCTACTCTCCGTCCTTTTTCTTAAAAAAACAAAACAAAACAACCACAAAAACCCTACGGTAAAAACCTGGAGCCTGTCAGTCTGCTTCATATGGGTCAGTTCCTGTCACCAAAGACCAATACAACACTCCAGGGGACCCTCGCTTTGGTCATCAGACTCCCCCAACCCCATTGTTTTATCTGCCATAAGGGTTCCCCACTTCACACAGTCCAGGACAAAGGTGAGCCTGAATACTATTTCCTTGGTTAGATGCCAGCAATGGTGAGTGGGTTTCATTTCATGCACCCCCCCAGAGTCAGGAGAATGTCTGAATAATTGCTGCGGTTATGGTTATGGGTGAGGGTACTTGGGAATAAGATGTGTTCCCCTGTTTCCCTCCCAGAAGGCAGTATGGAACTGAAGTGGACAACCTGACGCCCCAGGTGTCCAGGCCTTCTCAGGATATGCTTAGGCTCGGCTTTTCCCTGTCCACCTCCAGAGGATCCCAAGGCCCTTACTCCTAGAAAAGACATTCTAGAAGCTTCCACAGCATCATTTCTTCTCCCTCCCAGAACTCTGAGCACATCAGTCAATGGTGGGAAAGAGACAAAGTGCCCACCCCTACTTTGTTTCCTCAGGTCCCCTCCCCAGTGTCCCTACAGCTCAGACTGGAGCCTCCCCAAACACTCTCACAGAGAGACCTGCCCCACAGGCAGGGCATGCTTCTAAAGGCAGTCCCCATACCTGCCCCAGAGGAAACTATAGTCCACGTCAAATCTTTCCTTCTTGTGCCTACAAACCTTAATTATTTCCCAGCACACCACCTCACCCCCTTTATAGGATATCCAATATCTTCTTGACATTCCAGCAATCCTAAATAGGATTCTCCTACAAATCTCCAGACACCTCCAGTTTCCCCAGACTTGCTTCCCATTTGCCCTCCCACAAGAGCCTTTATAAGCCCTTTAAGCGAACCTTTCTCCCTTCTTTCCTTCCCTTGACCAGTGCCTGTTGGGCCCAATTTGTTGGGGAAGAATGGCTGCTTGTTAACACTGTCTTCTTTCTCCTCCATCCTCTGCGGGGCCCAAACTTATCTCCAGAACCTCTCACCCTGGCCTGGGTCATCCAAACAGTAGAGCAAGAGGCAGCTAGATCACTATATCCCTCCTTTGCTTTCAGCCTCTGCTGTATTTTTGTTGGGAGTGGGTAGGATGGTCAAGATAGCCTTGCTCAGTGGAGACCTCTCATCTGCTAGCCCTGTATTGGTCAAATTCAGATTTAATTGGACTTCCTCAAAAACCAAGGTCAGGAGGGAAATGGGTACATATCTAAATGTCCCCAAAGAGCTAGAAAAAGCACTAGGGCCCCCCATACCCCACCCTGCCTTATATTATGACTGTTGGTTCAGTTGCAGTACCTCAATCTAAACAGCCTGTTCGAAGCATGGACAAATCATGCATAATGGGTCAATTCAATGGTGAAGGATAGAACCGAAGAGCTGGTGATGAACTTGATCTAGTCTATACAGATGTCGATTTACCGTGATGCACACCTTAAACCTGTATCACGTCAGGAAGCAAGTTTCCTTTCACAGTCATTTTAAAAATTAAAAAAAAAAAAAAAAAAAGGAAGAAAGAAGCAAACATAGTGTCCAAACTTGAGACCCCCACAAAGAACATGGAGATTTGTCTAAGTTGTCCCCGCACTACCCACATAGATTCCTCTTCTGTCCAGATGCCTGACGAAGCAAGTCTGTGCTGGCGTTTGTGTGGATGGGCCTGACAGCCTGATCTCCCACTGCTCCTGCTCAGGGCTGAAGGTGACTGGGGTGTCTGTCTTTATTCCAATAGAGATGGAGCCACAAGCCATGAAAAAAAGCAGAAAGCTCCCCGCCAACATTAACCCGAATTGTTTTGTATACCAAACCATGTTATTTCTGTTTTAAAAAAGAAACAACTTCAAAAGTGCAAATGAGACCGTCCTTCCAGGCAGAGACCATTTCATACGTGTGATATCTAACCCTCTGCCTAAAGCCTGGTAGATGTTCAATAGTTGGTGAATGGATCGTGGTATGTGTGTACCTGTGTCTACAAGCCTGAGCTTGCTGTCCTGTGGAGTGAGAGCACTCTGGGTGGAGAGGAAGTGTGTTGACAAAATGTGTGTCCCAGGGTACCTGCATATGTGTGTATGAGAGAGGGAGGGAGGGGGTTATGTCTGTCCTGTTGTGTTAGTGACTATGCGGCAGTCCCTTTGACCAGAGGAGGTTTTTCTACTCTCTAAACTGAATACAGCAGGCCTGTAAGAGGCTGACAGTTGAAGCAAAATAGGTGTATTAGAGTCCCGTGCATGGCCCACCAGCCTCAGTGTCCCGAGGAAGACCTCAGTGGGAGCACAGCCTTCTGCTTCCCGCACACAGCACAGTGTTCATTGCTGTGTTCTGCAGAGTGATGCGAACCCCACCCTGAGTCCTTCCAGGGAAATTCGGGGGACCTGGGAGGGGCCGCCAAATTGCTGGTGCCAGTCTGGGTCTGTGAGTATCTCAGTCAGCCTAGGAGCCTGCATTCCTTGCCAGTGCACCTCCCCACCCCCATCCTCACCGTCCTGCTGCCCACCCATTGTCTGTGTGCCTGGAAAGGCCCATGGATAGAAAAACATGGTCTGAATGATACTCTCTGGATGCAGCTTTCGGATGGATCTTATCCTTTGGGTCCCCAAATACATTTTTGGCATTAAGTCACTCTATTGAAATATTCAGGTAGTTGAATACCAAGTATATATTTTTCTTTGTTTCAGTTACCAGGTTAATTTGCCCTGAAGATGCAAATGAAAGCAGCATTGGGAGGAGGGCAGTTCAGATATTTATTTGTCTTACACATGTATCACTATTATGAATATTATCATTCGTTATTATTTTCCTATAGAATATTTGCATTTTCTATAGGATAGTGACAAATAAAAGCAAGAATTGGCAGTAAAAATGCTGGGGCTGTTAAAAATATTATAGCTATATAATAGATACTCTATATTTAATGGACATATAGATTTCCATGTGGGCAGAAGAGGGTAGAAGGAATGGAAGCATAACCAGGGTTACATCTGTGGGCTGCCGCCCTTCACCCCTCACAAGTGTCTCTTCTCCCCTAGAAAGGCCAGCCTGAGGACTTCCCAGGCCTATCTGAGCACTGCCTCTCCGGCCTGTTCCCAGGTTTATTCTGAAGCCTACATACCATTCACTTGCCTGAGAGTCCTATGGAGTCAGGGAGGTGCAAGTTAGGTGACAGAGATGGCAAAGGGCTGGCCATCAGCAAACGGTCTCCTTCAGGGGCAAAGGCATGGGTATGCAAGAGTGAATACACTCACACACCCCCATCAACTACAACAATTGCACTGACATATTCATTGGTAGAGCCACCGCCCTGGCACACACACTACAGAGTCTCAGCGCCCAGGCCCCTTCACCATACCCACACTCCTCTCCTCTCTTGCCTCTGCTACTCTTGTGCAAATATTTCTGCTCTCTGCCAAAACCAACATCCTTCCCAAGGGTCAGCTGGCCTCTTCTCTGCCCTCAGGAGTCTATGCAAGAAGGGGAAGGAGCTCCTTGAATCCCCAGGGTCTCTCCCCAATCACAGAGCTGGACACAGGGTGGCCATTCATTCCTAAGCTACCTTGTTCCAGTCCCATTATCACTGTCTACTCAGGTTGGACGTACTGTTGGAGCAGACCAAGATCAAGGACTGAGAGCTGGAAGAGAGAGGGCGTGGGGAAGAGAGGTGTGGAAAACCGAAGAAGAAAACACAGGTGATGCAGGCCACGTTGCCTTTCCCTCCCCCATCCACATCAAAAACAAAGAAGAAAATAGATACCCCAAAAGCCAAAGGCGGCCATGTACGACGACTCCAGAAACAAATGAGGCTTCTCCTTCTTGATGCCCAGCTCCTGTCAAGGAGGAGAATGCAAAAGGTTAAAGTCTCTAAAGTGACTCTCATTTTCTCTCAGTGTCCCTGTCACTATCTCACCAAGCCCTGAGGTTGTTTTGGACCTAGATGGCCTAGGCTGCTCTCTTCAATCACCAGAGCTCCAGGCTGCATGAAGCAAGGGATATAAAGAGCAAGCAAAGCCAAGGCATGCAGGGGCAGGCAGGGGCCCTGGCCAGATCCTCTCCAGCTTTATCTTGATTGAACCACAGCCTCCCAGCCTGCTCCTTACAACATCACAGCACCCTCAGCCTTGCTTTTGAGCTTTAGGGTCCCAGAGTTTGAGCTGTACCTGTGGAGATGCTGGGCCTTTCTGACTTAAATCTACAGAAGTCACTCCCTGCCTGATGCACCTCTCCTCACAGACCCTGCATGAAAGCAGACACCCAGCGTTGAATGAAGACTCCACAGTCAGGGTTCCGTTCTTGTCTGCCAAGATCTAACTGCACTGCAAACTGTAAAGTATGTGCACATTTAGGATAGTCTTAATCCTGCTATGTCTCTCACTTTCTCCCCCATCAGTCATTAGCTGTCTACTACTATCTATCCATGTATATCACTCAGGACCCATAAAGAAATACCCTGTAACTATTTTCTCCCTCTTTTCCTTGCCTTCTCTTTCTCACATACATAAAAGTCATGAATACAAAGCAGTTGTTTGTTTTATTAAAAAAAAATTTTAATTTCTCATCCCACTCAATATTTTATACTTTTACCTTGCCAGTATTCTGTTTCTAGGGTCAATTATGATGTGAGGGACTGACATGATTAGGAAATCCCACTCCTAAAATGCTAGGAGGAGTGTATTTATGTGCATGCATGTGCGTGTGTGCATGCGTGTGTGCGTGTTAGGGTAAGTTGGTGAATCCTTCTACCTTAAATTCAATTACACAACTTAATTCTTTTTTTTTTTTTTTTAAAGAAGATAACTGTCTACATACAGAGGAAATGTGATAAAGGCACTCTGAGGCAGAGGAATGAGACCTGAATCCAAGCCTGATTTCTAGGAGGGGTGCTTTGAATGCCCCTCCCCACTTCGCACACCCACCAATACTCACTTGACTCTGAGCCTCAGTTATTCCAGCCTTCCATTTCAGAAAGAATAGCCTTAGTCTGAAATTGTTCTCTTCATACCAGAGAGGCGCCAACCCCACCCTGACTTTCAGACTTGCTAGAAGACAGGCACGAGGATAGTTGTGGGACCTGTGGTCCCTTCTGCTGCCCTCGCCAAAGAGCTGTGGTCCGAGTACTTGAGCAGTCATGTCCCTGCTTGACGGTCTCTGCTGCCTTCCCCCATGCACACAATGCCCGGGGAATGTGGTGACGAGGACCACAGCCCAGGAGGCCTGGGGCATGCGTGTGCATGTTTGATGGCCTGCAGCCTTCATCCTCTCCTAGAAATCCGATCTCTGGGGTACCAGAAATAATCTGCTGGCCTGCAACCCCAACAGCTCACAATGGTCCCAGCCTGTCTCCCAGAAACACAGTGTGGGTGGGAGACTAGAGCTGGGAAGGATACCTTCTCTTGGCATCCCAACTGCCTTAGAAACAAGAAATTCAAAATCCTGGAGTAGGGTTCCATCCCTTCTAGATCCTAAAGCTCTGCCCTTCCCACTCACTTGCTTTTGAACTCCCTGAGTCCCTTTCCTATTTCTCAGCTCTTGTGAAAATCGGGGAGGCAGAGGAATGAGAGCAATTTAGACCTCATAAAATGGTTAGGAATTTTTTTCCTGTTTCGGGTCTCCACTTCTTTTTTTTTAATTGACGTTTACCACCCCCTCCCCACCACCTCAATTCCCTTAGACTTTGTTATTCCCTAAAACCTCCCCTAAAATCTGGGGCAATAAGAGCCAAAGAGAAGAAAGAAGGCCAGGAGTCCAAATACAGAATCCTGCTTCCCCCTCCCTCCTACCTCCACTCCCGTCTTCCAGACTGTCCTCTGGACAACGTACAAGCATTAAGATGTTTAAGATCTTGGCCTTGTCTGGTGGAGAGGAGGAGGGGCCGATTAATAGGATCAGTAACACGGCGACCCTAACCACCCCGCAATCCCATTGACAAACTTAGTGAGCTGTCTCCCGGTTGGCTGGAGCGAAGGGCTAAGGAAAGGAGGGCCCCCACCCAGAGGCATTCCAGGGCGGCTGGGCCGGGCCACTGCCTCAGCCCTGAAAAGGGAGATGCTCCGGAAGGAAGCAGAGGTGAGCCCCACACTGCCAACTCCTCTTCCACACACATGCCTCATCCCTTCTGGTCATCCCCACATCTTTAATCAGCCTTTCCTTTCAGTGATGACTGCACCCACCTCCCTAGGTAAAGTAGGAAGGCTAGGGCACCCTGACTTAGTCAAAGGGCGCCCTTCCCATCCAGGGCCCAGGCCTGTGAGGGACTAGGACCCTCTGAATGGTCACTCACCCGGCTGTGTGAGGAGGCGGCTGTGTGAGGAGAGGCTGCGCTGACTGCTTCTCTCCCCAGCTCCTAGCCTCTTGTGGAGGGGGCAGTGCAGCTCGTGACGTAGCATCTGTCTATCCATTCAGGAATTTCGCTTGCCTCTTTCTTTCTCCTGCTGCTCTCCCTGGGAAGGGAGCAAAAAAGGGGGTGCTGCCCCTGTCAGAAGACACCATCACCAAAATAACAGTCCCCTCTGATAAAGCCCCCTCCTCCTTCTGGCGCCTGTGTGGGAAGGGGTCTTTGTCATCTCCACTATCTCCCACCTTCTCCTACTGCCTTTTCCAACCTGAGGCTGAAGGAAGGGGCTAAGGAAAGCCATTGTTCCTCCAGGTCACCCTTATCCCCAAAGGAGGCCAGAGAAAGGGGGTGACAGAAAAACCCCTGTCCCCAGTCTTCTTTGACTCGAGAGTGTGATTGACTGAGGTGTGTGTCTAGGATAGGGTGTGGAGTTGATGAGGAGTGATGGAAAGAGGGCAGGCTTGCCATTTGGAGGGTCTGGGGGTTCTACTCCTCCTCTTCCCAAGTTTCCCCCCAACTCTCCATCACTGTCACCTCAACTCATCACAAATCCACATCTTCATTGTGAAAGAGAAAAGTGAACATTGGAAGGTGAAGGCGGCGGAGGGCTTGGAGAGGCTGTGGTGGGGGGCAGGGTAGGGGATGGTGAAGAAGAGTGAAAAGTCTAGACGGAGGAGAGGAGGGGGTGGGACCGCAGATTCAAAGTGAGAGATAAATTATCTTGTTCATAGAGGAGGGAGAGTGATTTGGGTCTTGGTTTCCAGGGCTGGGGTCCTGATATCTGGGGGAAGTTGGGGCCTAGAATGGTACAATGGTCGGGCCTCTTTTCTCTCACACCCCACCCTCAGCCCCTCCCTTGTCCTCCCTCCCACTGCTCCAGGCCTGCATGGGAACTCAGTCTGAGCCCGACGTGACAGACAGCAGGCCTGCATGCTAATGAAGTTTGTCTCAAGTTCATTGTCAAAACACCCCCTTCCTAAGGCCCCCTCTCCCCCTCATACACAAATCTCCCTCCAACTTTTGTCCCACAGACCTGGAGGCCACTTGAGTCTCGGCTCGCTACCCTCTCTCACCCTCCCCCACTGCTGGCACCTCCCTCTGCTGGGGGGGCGGGGGCTCTCCTCTCCTGGGGCCTTCCCTGCCACCTTCTGGCCCAGCCATCCCTGGGCCCATAAAGAGGGATCCTGGAGCTGAGGTCGGAGTCCAGACACCTGGTTCTTCTTTCCCCACCACAAAGTAGGGAGACTTTGGAGAATTGGGAGAAGGCCACAGACTCCCCCTATTCTAGGTCCCTGGGGGCCCCCCATTCCCAGCCCTGTCCTGGCTCCCCCCCCACTCCAGCCTTAGCTTCCTCCACCCCTCATCCCTCCCATTATGATGATTTTGCTCTCCCCTTGATTACATCTGCTTCACTAGCTCAGAAATAAAGATCCTTTGAGACTAATTTTGCACCCCCCCCTCCAGCTCCCCACCCCTTCCCCTCCTCCCTTCCTCTAGACCAGGGCTCCCTTTAGCTCCTTTCTCACCGGCTGGAAGACATTGAGCTCCTTGTCTAGGGAGCTGGGGGGTTGGTAGGAGGGGGTGCCAGTGGAATGGAGGGGGGTCTCTCCAACTCTGGGACGTGTCCAGCAATCCAAACCTGTCCTTCTTTTGTTCTCCAAATCTCTTCATACTGTCACCACCCTCTGGAGTCTGCTTTTCTCCCAGTTACTGGGAGAGGAAGGGGAGGAGGACCCTGAACTCACTCCACCCCTCAATTCCAGGGAAAGGCAGGAGGGGGAGAAAAGGGAGAAAAAAATTAAATCCCCCCCCCCTCATTAGCCAGAAAGGAAGCGAAAGGGGATAATTATAATTACAAGCAGACAGCTGTGGATTGCATCTTTTATGTTCCTCCAAGCTTCCTCCCCACTTCTGCCACCATCACCCAAAAATCTGCACCACTCCACAAGGAGCTTCACTGGCTTCCTGAGACAGATGAAGGCAGGGGGTGCAAATTTGGGGACCAAACTCCAGTGCTTTCCTAGACAGCACCTTCTTAAAGATTGCCACAGGCCAAGGATTTGGAGGCCTCACCTCCTCTCCCCCAAAGTGCATCCCAAAATGGGAGCATTCAGGAGATAATAAATTAATTTGGGGAACCTTTGACTTTCATAAAGGTAGTCATAACTTATTCATAGTAATACTAATACTAAGAATTAAAGACACCCTATGGTATTTTCTCCTACAAGCATCCTCTGCCTTGGAGTTGCCTCCGAACACAGGAGGGGTAGCTGGAAGCCAGAACTGGGCTCTGAAGGGAGTGTTCTCTAACAAAGAGAGGCCCTCCACTTCCCAGCTCACAGCAATGCACACATATACATACATGCACTTTATAATTTGGGGGGTGGTGTTGCTAGGCCTAGCTCTGCCATCCTATGTATTTATAGAACTTGATCATAGGCCAGAACAGCAGGGTAATTATAGCATTATTAGCATATATGCAAATCAGGTAACCTATATACACTGAATGGAGGCAGATTATTATTTATTTCTCCCCCCACCCCACCTTCCCTGGATCAGCTCTGGCTCCTCAGAGCTGCACACCAGTAATTATCTGACATTATAAGAGGGGGTTGTAGACCTGGAGGAGGGGGCTACGGGGGAGTAGGACAGGAAAAAAAAATCTATGGGGCCGGGTTTTATCTCATTTTACTCAATGTTATTCTGGGAAGAGCAGGGAGAGGCTCAGCGAGGAGCCTTTGAATTAACAAAGGCAGGGGTGGGGAGGGGGGAGAATAGAGAGACAGGAGACCTGAGAACAGAGACAGATGAAGCCAGAAAAGCTGTGAAGCACTGACAGAGATGGAGAGAGACAGACCCGTGGTTCAAGGGAGTGGGGAAGCCAGGACAGAGTCGCAAACTCACACAGAGAAAGGCACAAAGAACCCAGATCTGGAGAGCAAACAAAGCTCTGTTTATTAATCTATTATTAATCTGGAGGCGGGAGGGATGAGCTGTCCAGAGTCACTGGGGCTTGAGGCCAGTGTGGGAACCCAGGCATTCCTGTCCCTTGTCCTTTGCTGACTCGAGAGCCCACCCTGCCTTACTGAGTCCTTTTTCCTCTCACCCACACTGGAGCGGAAGCTATGGGTGCAATCCTTCCTTCCAGCCACCTCGTGAGAGCCGATAGTCTGACTCCCAACCGGCTCCCTCCCTCAGTGCAGGAGCCTGTCTGCTCCTCGGAGCGCAGTCCTGGGGAAGGCTGTGCTGGGGAGTCTGCTTAGATTTTGGCTCCCAGGCACAACCCCGTAGGGTGCCTCTGTCTCTAAGGGCTCCATCATCGCTCTGCCCCCTTTTCACACTCTGTTACTCAGACGTTATTTATATCCGATCTGCAGTTGGAAGCAGGACCTTGACTGTTTTTATTGCTTTTTTCCCCTGCATATTGTTTCCAGAACTTATCCTACAGAGTGGTACCTCTTTCCCTGCTTGACTGTGGGGTTCTGCTGGCCCTTGGTTGCTGGCTTCAGAGCCTCATCTATAGCCTGGCCTCCACTCCACTCAGAAGAGATCACCGGCTTCCAGCTGGATTAAAGGAGTAACTCTTGTTTGACTGACCCCAAAGCCCTTTTTCTGTCCCTAGAGATCCTAGATCTCCATCAAGTTTCAAATGCCTCTCTCCAAGGACTGACTGCTTACAACATAGCTAGTTGCTGTCTTTGTCTCAAAAAACAAAACAAAACAAACCTTTGCCTACCTGAGGCAAACTTTAAAGAAGGCAATATTGGGAAGAGGGAGGATTATCAAAATGGTGGCAGGTTCCATGGGTCAAAACACCTGTCTTTGAGGAGTACAGAGAGGGAGAAGGGGCCCTGAGAGAACTGAGTAGAGACAGACCAGCAGCGAAAGACTGAAAGGAAGCCAAATTTCCAGGCTGTACTTAGATTCTGACACAAAAAATTAAATGTGCTGCCATGTAAATGTACATGGCCCAGCAAAGATGGACAGGCTTTACCAGCAATGATCTCAGCATCTACCATCTGCGTTTGTGTTTATATCTGCTCTTGTGATACAGGATAGTAAAAGGGTGGAAGAGGCTGTGAAAGACAGACGGACCAAAGCAAAGAGAAACCTAGAGAGGCAGAAACCCAGAGAAGGCAACGGGACCTCAAGGAGCGAAAGAGAAAGGCAGGGAGGCACCAGAAAGCCAGTTAAACCCAGTTAAAGAGCCTTCCTGAGACTGACAGCCGCAAGGCCAGGGGCAAGCCTCCCGATCTCTATCCCATTTTAGAGACCTTTGATGTGGTCCTGGTTTCTGCCTGTTTATCCCCAGACTCAGCCTAGAAATTGTCGAGTGGGTTTGCAACTTCATCACACACAACCCATGGTAGGTTGTTTGGACCATTGGATCGACCCCCTCCCAGGGCTGCCCCAGAGCAACTCCCGGCTCCGTGCAGCCTGGCGACATTCTGAGGTGAGGAGTCCTCACTCACAGCCATTCTCTTTTGATCTAAGCATGGTCCTACTCCTGGGGTTCCCCTACCATGACAACTCCAAACCTAGGCTTGCTCTTTGTGTGCACATAAGTCTCCTACCTCATCTCTTTTGAACAAAATTAATCTCCCTGGCAATCTGATGGGACTTCTGTAGCCAAACAATACTTGCCTCTCGCCTAGAGTGGTTACCAGGAGCTGTCCGCATGTGGAGCAAGTCCCTGTAAGGCATGAACAGATTTGTGTCCCTGTACCTGAAGGACTGGTGTGTGCTGACACCTGCCTGCAGACAGGCTCCACCATCTTCATCATGAAAGTCTGGCCCTCATGTGCACAGTGACCACTGACCCGGGACATTAGAGTTCCCGCATTAAGGCTGCCCAAACCTTTCCTTTAATAATAATACATTATTATAGAACACATCGATATGTACATGCTCCCACAAACCAGCCTTTCACCACGGAGTTCCCACAGCACCTCACAATCACATCTGCCCTGGAAAGGAGAACAGAGCTTGCCATAGAGATGGGGGCGAGGATGCCAGTTACAACAATACCCAGGAGCTGGAGAGAAATATTGATTTTATATCTCCCAGGGTGTGTATCAGTGCCTATATTTACATACACAGGTTCCTTTTATTCCTGGAACCATATACATCTTTGTTCCTTTCTACAAAAAATTAGTGGTCTCTATATGGGCACCTGGCCAAACCAGGCTCTGTGTGTGATCTTTGTGGCTGGGAATCCTTCCTGGCACACACACCACATGCTTGCTTTAGAATCTAACGCCGTACGGGCTTCTGACTGCCTCACAGAGGGTTCCTAGGTCTGATGCTCATTTCTGGGGCTCATGAACTTGGATTTGGGCTCTACCCCTCAGCTAAACAAGCAGCTAGTTAGTATTCCTCATCCTGGGAACCCCTTAGTCCAGGCAGAGGTGCTGAACTCCAGGGGCTGTGAATATGGCTACCCTGCGCCTGCCTGGTAGGTCCCTTCTCACTGCCCCGTGCGCTCAGAGCATCACAGCACGACCACGACGGTGGGGTGTGTTATCTGAAATGCCCCTGGATCGCTGAGTGTGGGAGAGTAGGGTGGGGCGTCTGTGCCCTGTCCTGGGTGCAAGCATGTGTGCCTGAACACGTAGGGGTGTAGATGTCCATGCTCTTGCATGAGGCGTGAGTACAGTCGGGGCGGAGATGACGCTGGCTGATCTCAGTGTTTGTGGCTGTGTGCATGGCCGCCCCTGAGATGGCTGCGAGGCTCCTGAGCGGGGAACTCTGTGTGCGTGTGGTTCGTGGACGATGGTCTCGGCCCCTGGGTGTGAGGATCAGTAACTTCTGTGTGTCCAGGGTGGGTCTGTCCTCTGCCCGCTGCCCAGGGCCTGCCTCGTCCCCGTGTTCCCGCGGGCGGCGGGGGCCCAGGTTCCCGCTTCGCACAAAGTCGGGGCTCGCGGGGCGCGGCGCGGGGCCAACGCCAGTCTCCCGGCGGCTCGACAGCGGCCGCGGCGGCAGGGAGCCCGCGCCTGGGCGCCGGTGTGGGGAGGTGAACGCGGACAAGAGCTGAGGACTAAAGTAAGAAGAGTGAGAAAAGAGAGACTCGGAGTCAGAGGAAAAGGAAAACAAAACCCATCTGGAGAGAAATACAAAGCGAAAACAGAAGGGATCCAATAACCCTAAATGCCGTAGAAAGGAAACCTTCCAAAGACATTCAAAATGTTGACCTAACTCATAGAAAAGGCGAGCCAACAAAATGGGAAAGAAGCTTCTCGGCGCTTAGGGGAAGGGACGCCGAGCAGGCCACGGGCTGGGTGGGGGCGCCCGCCAGATCCAGCCACGTCGCCCCACTCGCCCACCCGGGTGGGGCGAAAAGTCCTTCGGGAAGGTCTACTGGTGCCCCCTCCCCCTGACAGTCCCAGGAGACCAAGGGTTGGACCCAGGGGGCCACTAGGCCCCCTCCACCGCTGCTCCCACTCGGGGGCAAACGGAACTAGGACGACTCTCCAGGCCGCCACCCCTGGGGCTGTTTCCAGGGCTCCAGATCTCGGCGGAGCCCGGGTGAATGCGGTCTCCGGGTTTGCGGCGCCCATCTGAGCCGCGATAGAGCTCTGGCCAGTCCGGAGACTGCAGACTGGGGGGCACTGCTGCCCCTCTCCCCGTCCCGTGCTGGGGGCCCAGGCGAGATAGCTGGGGTACCAGGGGAACCCGCAAGTCAAGGAGAAGAAGGAAAGAGAGAGGGAGAGGAGAAAGGAAGAGGAGGAGACTAGAGAAACACAGAGAGAGAATCACAGAGAGAGGCCTAAAAGAAAACAAGTTTTGAGAATAAAGCAGACAAGAGAGGCATGTCAGGAACAAAGAAAAATAGAGCTAAATAAAGGAAAAAAAAAGAGAGGTGGAAAAGGGTGGCAAGAAGAGGCAACCGACCCTCAGGGAGTTTGACAAGAACCCTGATCCTCACTCCCCAAGAACCAAGAGGAGCCAGTCCCCCTTTCTTCCAAAGAGGCTGAATGATGCCCCTAAACCCTATGTGTCCTTTAGTGGTTGGATCCGTACACTGACTAACCCCAATCTTGCCTTTGTCCCCCAGGAGCAGGGAAAGGGGATAGAGAGGCTTCAGGGTGATGGGAAGGGCTAATGTCTTAGGGCTCGGAGCAGAGAAGGCGTCTAAGAGAAGGAACCCCACAACCCTCCCAGACCTGGTGAGTGGAGGAGGGCTGGCAGAGACCCGCTGGGCGGGAACTCACCCATCTTAAATAAGCCCGGGGACTTCAGTGTCCAAGAACCTGGAAATTTGCCCTCAGAACACTGGGGTAAATACCAACTCCCCCCTCCACTGCCCCCACCCCTCCTTGTCTATGGACAGGTGCTTGTTTCCAGAAATAGCATCAATGATCAACTCTATGGCCTTGACTAAGTCATTTCCTCCATGCCTTTCCTCCTTGATAAAAGAGTATGATATCCTTTCAAAGGAAGGATCAGAGCCTGGAAGGAATGAGACCCACTCCAATCCCGTGGGTCAATCAATCTCATCCCAGAACATTTTGGACTCCATTAGCTAAGCACATTGAGTATTAAATTGGGGAAGGGTGTGAGTCAATCTGAAATTTGTCCACCATCGGGGTGGAGGCAGAGAGTAGGCTGCTTTCCTGAGAGAAGCCCAGGAGAACACAGAGCATGGGGTTTCCCAAAAGGCTTCCCTGCCATGGGGAGAATAATCAGGCAGGGTACTCAGGAAAGAGGGTGACATAAAGGCCATGTCTGGAGTGGGGGGGGCAGGGTATGGAGAAGATCAGGCTGCCATGGCAGCCCTGCCATTTAATTGGATGTGTGACTCTTAAATCAGTTATCTAAACCCTCTGAACAGGTGAAATAGGGGAAAGGAAATCTACTTCTCTGGGGTTGCAAACTCCATGGATGAATGTGCCCAGTGTCTGTCTTCACAGATATTCACTTCCAGACAGTCCAGACTGTCATGTCATTTCTATGCCTGGGGGAGAAGGTGTGTGGAATGGGGGTGGAAGAATCTGCTGCCATGCCACTCTGCCTTCTTATTTTAAAAAATTATCTCAAAGCCCCAAATTATCTCAAAGAAATAAATATAAACATACTAAAAATTGTCACTTCAAAAAAAAAAAAATGCTGCTATGTGTGCCCTAGTGGAGCAGTGATTAGGTCAATCAACTCCAAAGGAGCCCCAGCCACTAACCCATGGGTTCCTGTGTGTTTGTGTGTGTATGTGTGTGTGTGTGTGTGTGTGAGACAGCCAGTGTGAACAACCAAATCAAAATCAAATAAAGATGCTTTCTCCTTCTCTCTCTTCCTGTCTGCCTGCCTACTTGCCTTCGTTCCAGCCTGTGCCTTTCCTAAAAAAAAAAAAAAAAAAAAAAAAAAAAAAGAAAGCTGCTAAAATAAACCAAAACACAACTGAATACATTGAAACAGCAATACAGAAATAAAATACTGTATAAGCTGACTACCTCTTGGAGTCTCCGCCAGTCACCTGTTAGATCTCTTACAATTACAAGTTAACATACTTAAAAGTGTGGGACTTTCTGCTTGGAATTGAGTAGGAAGGCACCCTGCCTTCCTATCTATCCACAACCTCCCCAGTTTCCTTATTTATGTGTCTATTTTCAGAGAATTGTAGACACAATGTATGGAAAAGCATGAGCTTTGACTGTGTTTCCGTTTTTTATCCCCGGAGTCAAATCTGTCCATTTTATAGAATTCCACCTGGAATTAGAATTCCATATAAATTCCATCAGGGATGGTTGTAACATTAAAGTTTTAGAATCGACTTAAATGTTGAAATGGGCAAACAAAAGGTACCTGTGCCCCTGGTGGGGCAGCAGTGAGGTCAATCCTCTCCAGAGGCTCTCAAGGCCACAAGCCCTTGGGTTCGAGCCCCAGGTTGTAGGGAGAGTGGAAAAAAAAAACACTGTGGACAACTAAATAAAAATAAAATAAAATGCTTCTTTCTTCCTTAAAAAAGAAGGGTACTGTAGTTAAAATAAAAATGCCGTCTGCTCTTAGTTAAAAGAAAACTTCCACCTGCTGCTTGTCAACAGGAATGAGTCTCTCAGTATAATGAAGTTCAGGTTCAGTGCTGCCTCTGTCACTAAGTTAAGCCACCTTAGGCAAGTCATTGACCCTGCTAAACCTGCTTTCCAATTTTCAAATGCCCTTCTCATTTAGTTGTTAGAGGTGTAACATTCTGCTGCTTAAATGCGAGATCTCAGCGAAGTGCAAATAACTCCACTACCCAGCCCGCAGGAGTCCTCCTCCCGCACCACACACCACACCTCACACCGCTGGCTCCCTTCTGCCCGCTGCACAGCCCAGAGCCTCCAGATGGAGGGGATCCTGCACAGGCCTGGAGGCTCTGGGCTCTGGGGGATGGAGGTGAGCTCAGAGGGTGGAGGCTGGCTCATTATCACCTCCTCGCACCTCTCTCTGCGCCTTTCTGGCTGCCCCCCAACGCTAGCCCAGTCTGCCCCTCCCGTTCCTCCCCGCCGACTCTGCCAGCTCGGGCGTGCGGAGAGCAGGGTCCTGCAGGGCTGCAGCACCTGGGTGGGAAACGCCTTGAGAGACAGTGGGAGGAAGATCATGTGCGTTCTCAGAAGAATTTCCTGACTTTCCAGGAAGGGTCCCAATATCTTGCTTTCCCCTCAAAAAGAGTCCCCAGAACAGTCTGGGACTAGGAAGGCGGTGACGGGGTGCAAGGAAGACACCCTACCACACCCACAGCGGGGAAGAGTGTCTGAGAGGCCACGGGGAACATTTTTGTTTCTCTGCTTTCTCAGGAGGGGCGGGTCGCGCGCCCCGCAGCTAACGAACTTCTTTCCAGATTCTCTGTGCAGGATTTGGCTGCTCCCAGAGGGGGGTCCTTTCTAACAAGGTGCCCCCGGGCCCTGCCCCTCCCTCCCCAGGAGCTGAAGCCGCCAAAGGTTCCAGGAATATAATGGATCATTTTCCAATTTACCAGGGTCTTAGAGATTACGCCGCTAATCCCATCAAAGACCATCTGCTTACATTGTCCCTCCTGAGCCAAAATAAATAGATCCTTTACTCCCTCCACTTCAGCTCCTCTGGGGCTTTGTCGCCGGAGAAAGTTCGACAAGGCCCATCCCGTTTCCCCCTCCCCCCTGCTGCGGGCTGGACAGAAAAGGAGAAAACAAACTTAGCTTGTCTGAGGTGTGAAAGGTCACTTATGCTCCTGACCTGCATTCTGCTCCCGAGTCTGCGACGATGGGAATTGGGGAGAGGGGTGGGCCGGGGGCGCTGGGGGTCTCTGAGGGATCAGCCCCCTGCAGAGGTGTGGGCATGCTGCTCCCAGCCCCACAGCCCTGCAGTCTCAGCGCGGGGCCACCTCAGCCCAGGCGGTTTGGGTCATTTTCTCCTGGCTTTGGAGTTTCTCCCACCCGTGAGTGCTGGGCAGTAATGACTGCACTGGAATGTGCATCCCTCCCTTGGCAGAACTGGGGGGGAAGGGCTGGGACCTTCCTGAAAACATTAATTCGATTCCATCTAAAGGTCATTTTTGCCCTTTGGGTTTTCTACATTTATTCTGTTATTGTTCTGTCGCTGTAAGGGGCTCAGAAAAAGAGTCCCTGGGGATGTGGGAGGCTGGACTGGGGAGGATTGTGCAACAAACCAGGTTCCAGGAATCCTGGCCATACCTGTTCTATCTAAAAGGTGATAACAGCCTCAGAAAACAAAGGAGTGATAAAGCAGGGGAGGGTGGGGCTGGGTCCTCACTGAGACTCTGAGCACGGACTTGCAGGAGGCAAGAAGAAATCAGGAGAACTTCCCCAAGTGGGGAATCACTGGTCTCTTCCCATAGACTCAGTCCTGGCCGCTTCTATCCCATCCTGTGCCTCCACCATCATCTTTAGCTGCTTTCTAGCCTGCTCAAGAACGGAAAGGATCTTTGACAGCCTGCCTGGTCCTCTGCAGAAAAACTGCAGAGGCAGGTCTCCCCAACTTTGCCTGCTTGGGGTGACTGCCCCAGACACATTCACTCCAGAAGGGACACATGTTTTGCTTCAGGAAAGCAGCTCAGCGCCAGAAAGGACAGAGCCCTCGGAATTAGAAGAGCTCTGTCAGAATCTGCCTGGCTCTGCTTGACTACGAGGTGATCTGGGTCTGAGTCTCACTCTGCTTCCTCCTTTGGCAAACAGAAAATGCCTAGCAGGAAGGACCACAGTGAAAATGCAACAGACAGTTTCTGGTAACAGGGTGCTCTGTACTGAGGGTGGCTGAGCCCCAATACCGAAGGGAAGTTAGAGAGATGTGCTCAAGGCTCTTAACAGGGCTGTTTCAAAGCATTTACCTATTTAGGGACAAAACGTAAATTTGTTAGCTACAAGACTGTTTCATTTGATAAGTGTCTGCTGGATACCTCTCCATGGACAAGGCAGCACAGGACACGAAGGGGAATGAGGTCGATACCCTGCTTACGGAGTGAAGATAAGGACATGGATTACTGGCATACTTAGCAGGACAAGCTATGTCCTCAGAAAATGAAGCTGAAAATTCTATGGAAAGAGAAAGAGATTATGTCCAATAGGAGTAGGTAATGTGGGATCAGGAGAGATTTGTTTTTCCTTTTTTTCATATTTTTTATTTTTAAAGGAAGGGTACAGGTAGGAATGAAGGAGAATAGGCAGGCAGGCAGGAAGAGAGAGGAGAAGAAGCATTTATTTTTATTTGGTTGTATATCTTGGTTGTTCTCCCCAGCCTGGGATGCAAACCCAGGGATGTATATGGACTGTGTGCTCAGCTGGAGGAAGCTGAACAAACTGCTACTCCACCAGGGCATTGCCCTCCCTGCTTTAAAAGAAAGGTGCAGGCAGGCAGGAAGAGGAAAAGAAGCATTTTATTTTTATCTGCCTGTTCACACTGGTTGCTCCCCTGACCATACACCTATCTCAAGCCCTCACTGGAACCCAGAGGTACGTGGCCTGTGCTCCTTTGGAGGCAACTGTCATAACCACTTCTCCACCAGGGTGTGCCCAATGATAACATTCTAATACAAAACATTAGTTATGTCAGTTTAAATGGAAAACCAAAGGTTTTCTTGAAAATTCTGTGAAAGCAAGAATCAAGCCAATTTGGTCCATTTCTTTGTCAGGTGTCCAGAAGAGTTCTGGGCATAATGAAGTGATACATGGGTTGAATGAATGAATGAAAGTTCTTCCAAACTGCGAAATATTGCGGGTCTTTAGAGTGGCAGTGATACTAGCTGACATCTGAGTGTTTTGTTTCAAGCGCGCTGCACATTAAAGACAGTAGGTGCTACAGTCCTGTGAAAGGAAAAACCTGGGAACGGGTGAGGTCTGGAGGACACAGGGATGGCCAGGGAGTCAGTCCCTTGAGAGAGAAGATGAGTAAGATGGGGTTCGAATTGGATTGTGCTCACGGAAGGTGGGAGCAGCACTGCTGCACATCCATGGATGACAGTGAAAATAGGACGTTGAGCAGAGTGACAAGAGGAATGAACATTAATAGAAAGGGGGATTCAAATTCGAGTTACAAAAGCAAGCAGAGTGAAGCCAAGGAGAAGGTGACTTCTTTCCACTGGGACTAGTTCATGACACAAAGGATTTAAACATTATGGAGGCAAAGGTAGTGATCGACTCCCTGTCTAGCAGCAGGGTTTCCTGCCTAAGATGGCAGCGGCTTCCTTACTCAACGGCCTTTAGCTTCTGGAAGTGCCTTCCTCCCTGTAGCAAGAGCCAGTATTTGATGGCAGGATAAGATGAAGTTCCCCAAACAACATGCTGTTTTACTTTTGCTTTGCTGACAAAGGTTATGGACTGTGGCAACTGGAGAAGTTTCTGTGGTAGGAATGTGGTACTCACTTCCTCCAGATACCATTCTTTGATTACAGAGAAAAAGAAATTCCTGCCACAAGTTCTGTCTCCAATCAATCTCTATTGGGGAGTCTTATCTCCCTACCTCCTTACCCTAATCCAGATCTCCCGTGCAGTGTTCCCAATTTTCCCTTTCTTTTTAATTTTTCCCCCTTCTTCAAGAGTTTCCTATCCTGTTTCTCCAGTTTCTTAGTAATCTCAGCAGCCTAGTTTCCTAATCCCAAACCATCATCTCCTTCACTATGTCCAGATACCTCCACGGAATCTCTCCAGTCTCATAGAAAGACAGCGGCCCCTCAATTTGTTGCCGAAGAAGCTTCTCCCCAAATACACTTGTAAGCACCACAAAGAAGCAATCAATTTGTGAGGCAACACTGCATTTGTTTGCCCGATATGGGGAGATGTGGCCTTTGTTCTTGCCAACTGCTGGGCCAATGAAGAAAGATGGATGGGGGTGTTACCTGGTGGAGCAGCGGTTGGATCATTTGCCTCCAGAGGAACTCAGTCCACACACCCCTGGGTTTGAGTCCTGGGTCTGGGGGGGACAACCAGTGTGAACAAGTAAATAAAAATAAATAAAGTGCTTCTTCCTCCTCTCTTCCTGCTTGTCTCCTGCTCTGCTCATCTTCATTCCTGCCTGCACCTTTCCTTAAAAAAATAAATAAATAAAAAAGAAAGCAAAGAAAAATGAACCCATATTTTGGGATGCTACCCCTTATTTCAGAGCTCTGGAAACTTGGTCCCTTTGCCAGGCTTTGGGAATTATGCTCCCTTTCTATAACCTTTTGAGCCCCAGGAAACTCCAACCCCAGGTGCTCTCTGAAGACAATTCCAGAGCAGGTGTATTTGGCCCCCCAGTGTTTCTCTGCCCAGCTGTTTCACCATCTCTGTGACTGGAAGGAACATGTGCTTGGAGTCTGGGGGACACCCAAGGGGCTCCCCTTCTTTCAGAGAGCCAGGAAAGGGTCTCTTGGTTTGTTGCCTTGTGCTGCCACCTAGTGACCCGAAGCTTTAAAATACCTTCCCCTAGAGAGTGACCATTTCATTCAACCTGTTCCTTCATTCACTCATTTTCACTTATACCTTCATTCGTTTATTCACTGATTCATTTCATTTTTTTGACAAAAAAATACCAATCTTTCCTTCCAGTCTATTATGGAGGCCAGTCACCTCATGCCTCTGCTTGTCTCTGGGTATCCCGGCTTTCTAGCTGCTCTGGACAGTCTCCTCTCTGCCGTTTTCTCTCAGTTCAAGGAAGCGCCAAGCTTTCTTCCCTAAATATCCCAGGGAACTTCCCTCTTGTGACGATGCCAGCTCATTCCTTCCTGTTAGCAGAAGTGGCAATGAGGTGCTCTGTGGTCGATTCCTGAAATGAGCTTCCCATCTGAGGCTGAGGAGTGATGGGAGGGAAGAGTGGCCCCTAAAAAGGCAGTGGAGGGAGAGATGACACAGAAGGAGATTGGACGAAGTCATAACCTCTGGGGCACTTTGTGGTTAATAAATAGTGTTGATGTATGTCAGAAAATTTAACTCTGATTGTGACCCAGTGAAGCTGAAGGGCGGTATCAGCGTGCCCATCTCACAGATGAAAAAATGGGCACTAAGGAGATCAAGCCATTCATTGACAGGGATACAGCCAGTGAGTGGCAAAGCCATGTGGGTCACAGTCCCCTGACCTCCATTCAGGCTCTGTCTCTTGGGAGCAGGTGGTCTGAAAAAGCAGAATAAAAACATGGAAGTAGAGAACCCAGGCACACCTGCAGGAGAAGGAGACAGGGAGATGGCAGTGGGCAGCACAAAACAGCTCACTGCAGAGCAATGTGCCTGGAGAGTGATGTGGCCTTTCCTGCTGCAGCACACAGGCTCCTCCCTGCGGTCAGACCGGGCCACGATCGCATCTGAGGAGAGAGGCCAGGATGCAGTGCCATCGCATCTGTGCATGCGGATTTCCAGAAAGGCAGGTATATCCCTACCAATGTATACCCATTTTGAAGATATCTTATGCATTCCTATTGTTTTTATAATACCTAACACTTCTTACATTCTTAATCTTTGCTAAGCACTATTCAGTTTCATCTGCACTGTATCAAACCCTCAGATTCTATAACGAGATCACTACACAGACTCCAAGAGGCTCAACAACATGCACCAAGTCATACAGATGTAAATGGTGGGCCAGGGCTCGAAACCAGTACCGTCTGACTCCAAAGCCTGAGAACACTGCCTCCCTCTACCCAACACTTCTCAAAGTAGAACTGACTGAGGAAAGGTAAGCAAAGTTGAGTTATGTCAGAATCCAGTGGAAACAAAGCAACTCTCTTCTTAGTGGCATCTCTACTCTAGTCCAGCTTCCAGGAATGATTCTCTACAAGCCAACTGACTTCAGAGTTTGCCTACAGCCTGGAATGCAGACATGGAAGGGTTAACCCAGGTCTATTTGACTGACCCAAATGAGTCAAACTAAAATTTAGGAATAGCACTTACCTCCTTTGAAAACTGCCCAGTAGGGTGTGTGTTTGTGTGGAAAATATGGAAGGTAACAAGATAGCTAGGAAATGGTCTCTATCCTCTGAGAATATAAGAAGCCAATGGGGGAGAGAAATACTCATAAAAACACTTCAGATACAAGGAGAAATATAACAAAAGCAAAAAATACTAAGGGTGGCGTTGGCAAAGGTAGAACTAAATGTCTTTGTGAAGCATCTGAAAGGGTTTGATGGAAGCAGAGGCATTGGAACTGACATGAAATGTGGGTAGGATTTCAGCATCGGAGAGGGAGGGGCCTAGGTAAGGAAGAGGGGGAATTAAAGAGGGAAACAATAAGCATGAGGAGGATACAGGACATATGAAGCTCATGTTCTCAGGTGGATGGAATATGAGGTTCCACAAAGAGCACGAGTAGAGTGAAGGCTAGCATTTGGAGTAGAGAGCTCTGTGTGCCAAGTCAAGAGATTAGAACTTCATTCAGTATCAAGAGTTTTAGGTATATTTACTGGCAAGGGGTGATTTTGTTTTTAAAGGTAAGGTACAGACAGGAATGAAGGTGAGTAGGCGAGCAAGAGGAGGAAGATGCATTTTTATTTAGATATTCACATTGGTTGTCCCTCTGCCCAACCCAATGGATCCGGGACATGAACCCAGGTTCTTGGGATGTATTTGGCCCATGCTGCTTCGGAGGCAGCTGTCCTAACTGCTACTCCACCAGGGTGTGCCAAGGAGTGATGTTTAAAACCATGCTTTAGGTTGGACAGAGGCTGACCTAAGGAGTTGGTGGCAAGTTGATAAAGAGGGGCAGACGTGCGGTGAAGATGCAGAGATACAGGGGGTGAGGGCACTGAAATGTCTGGAGATGTTAGAAAGGGGTACAAAGAGATTATGCAGGGAAACAACACACAGAGGCTTTAGCATTAATTCTACTCACTAAATACCACCCTTTTCTAGCAATTTCTTCGCCTCTCACAGTGTAATTCAGCCTCACATAATTATTGGGGGAAGATTGAGTTTGATTATGTATGGAACGCACCTGGCAGATAGCTGCAGTTGGCCCTCCGTCCCAAGCCACCAAGAAGGGAAGGGATAGGACAGACCAAGCACTGCTATGTGACATTGCAGTGTGAACTACTAAATAAAGATGCTTCTTTTTTTTTTAAGGAAAGGTGCAAGAATGAAGGCAGTCAGGAAGAAAGAGGAGGAGGAAGTGCTTTATTTATTTATATTTAGTTGTCCCATTGGTTGTTCCCCCTGAGTCTTGAATTGGGGACCTTAGGATGTATGTGGGATGGCTCCCAGGTGTACTAGACCACTAAGCCACCAGCATGCACCCAAGATGCTTCTTCTTGCTTTCTCTTTCTGCCTGCTTGCCTACTCACCTTCATTCCTGGCTACTGGCTGCATCTTTTTTTTTTTTTAAGCTTTTCAAATACGCAAATTCCCACGTGTGCCCCGGTGGAGTGGCAGTTAGGTCTGCCTCCTCCAGCAGAGCACAGTCCACATACTAGACCTAAGGATTTAGGTTCATGTCCAGGGTGGGGGTTATAACAATTAAGATATCCAACTAAGATAAAAATAAATAAAATGCTTCTTCCTCCCCCTCTCTCTTCCTGCCTGCCTGCCTGCCTGCCTGTATTCTTGCCTGCACATTTCCTTAAAAAAAATAAAAATAAAAAAGGAAAGAAATTTGTTGAGAGGGAAAAGAAAGAACTTTCTAGAAAGTACATAGAAGGACTTATAAAAGGGACAATGCTTTTAGAATGTGGAGAGACTCCAGTATGTTCTTAGACTGAAGGGAAGAATGGAAGTAGAAATGGAGAAATGGAAATGGAGAAACAGGAGAGTGAAGGGATTAATAGATGGGGCAAAACTCTGGAAGTACAAAGAAGGGTTGGGACTCATATGATGAACTTGTATGAATAGAATGGCAACCTCCTCCATTAAATTTATATTTTAGCAGGCATGATTTGAGGGTGGGAAAAGAGCTCCTTCTTGGTACTATATAGAGAGGTTAAAGACTGGAGGCCCAATAAACTTGGCCAGAGATTTATTTTGTTATTTTTTATCTGCTCAAATTTTTTTTTAAAGAGAGGAAGGAAAGAAGCAAGAGAAGGAAGCATTTGAGGAAGGGAGGAAGAGGATAAAGAAACATCTTTATTTATTTAGCTGTTACTTTTGTTTTTCATCCTCATCCTGGATCTTGAACCCAGGTCCTCAGGTGCATGTGGTCCGCACACCAGCATCTCAGTCGCCTGAGTCACAAGGGTGCACCACCTGGTGTAGATTTTTTTTAAATAAAAAAAAGGTTGCTAACACTTAAAAATCATAAGTTTTCAAAAAAGAAAATGAGCAGACAAAACAAAAATCAACCCTTGGAAGTTGACGATAAAATTGAGGTTGTATTACTTTGTAAATCAAAATTACCTCAGAAACAGAAAAAGGGAGACAAAGAGAATGCATTGCAAATGCGATTAAAAATATATTTTTCTTTTAAAGGAAAGGTGCAGGTAGGAATGAAGGTGAGTAGACAGGCAGGGAGAGGAGGAAGAAGAAGCACTTTAATTTTTTTGTTTAGTTGTTCACATTGGTTATTTACATGCTCCACCCCCACCCCCACCCCCTGTACCACATACTCCCCAGACCTGGGACCTGAACTCAGGGGTATGAGGACTTTGGAGGCGATTGACCTGACCACTGTTCCACCAGAGCTAGCATCTCTTCTTTTTTTAAAAGGAAAAGTGCAGGTAGGAATTAAGGCCAGCAGGTAGGCAAGCAGGCAGGAAGAGAGAAGAGGAAGAAGCATTTTATTAGTTATTTTATTTAGTTGTTCATCTTGGTGGTTCCCCTTGGCCCCAGGCTCAAGTCCCAGGTCCTTGGGTGTCTGTGTGCTGTGCCTGGCCAGAGGCAGTGGGCTTAATTGCTTAACCACCAGTACATGCCATCAAAGGTGCTCTTAAAAAAGACAACGATGGAAGCTTAGGGATTTGTTACTTGTTTTGTTTCTCTTAAGAATTTTAATTTAAGAACTAAAGAACTGGACATGCTGTGGTACAGTGCTTAGGTTCACTGCTTCTGGATGAGCACAGTTCATGTACACCAAGGACCCAGGTTTGTGTCCTGGTTCTGGGGTGGGTGGGGCGGGGACAACCAACATAAAGAACTAAATAAAAATAAAAATGCTTCTTCTTCCTCCTCTCTTCCTTCCTTCCTGCCTACTTTCATTCCTGCCTGCAACTTTCCTTTAAAAAAAAGAATTTAAGAATTGGCTCACCATGGTAGCTTAACAGTTAAGTCTGCAGGGCGTAGTCCACATACATCCCGAGGACCCAGGTACAAAACGGGACTGGGGGAAGATGAACAACTAAATAAAAATAAATAATGCTTCTTCCTCCTTTCTCTTCCTGCCTACCTGCTTGCTTACTCTCCTTCATTCCTGCCTGCACCTTTCCTTTAAAAAAAAAAAGAAAAGAAAAAAGAACTTAAGATTAAAAATTTTTTAAAAAATCATGAGATTTCAAATAAAAATCTGGATTTCCAGCTTAAAAATGGGAAGAAATGTGGCCTTGGGGGAGTAGCAGTTAGGTCAATTGACTCTAAAGGAGCATAATCCACATACCCCTGGGTTCAAGTGCAGGGTCTATGGCATAGGGCAAGCAATGACCAATGTCAACAACCAAATAAAGATAAAAATGAAATACTTCTTCCTCCTCTCTCTTCCAGCCTGCAGCTTTTGTTTAAAAGGAAAAAAAAAAAAAAATTGGAACAAGTACCAATACAAGGATTGGGAACATAAGAAGCTGGCCTTTCCTGTCTCTACCACCCCCGAATCTTATCACTTACTTCTATTATTGGCCTGGCTCCTCTAGGCTTCTTAATTTGTGACCTCTGCCATTTTGTCTCCCTTGCTTCTCAGACTGCTCCTTCCAGGTCACTTTCAATGGCTTCTCTATCTTGTATTGGCTTAACTGAGTGTTGCTTCTGTTCTCAAACATCTGTTTTCTGTTGGAGAACTTGTCCAGTTATCTCTTGTATGTTTGTTTGTTTTTTAAGTAAAGGTACAGGCTCATTCTTCCCTAGAGTTCTTACTGTATTCTTTAACATATGAGGAAATAGACTCAGATTGACTTGTCCAAAATGACACTTTTAGTTAAAGGCAAGGCCAGGTCTATCAGGTCTCAAAGTCAATCTCCACTGCTCTTTCTCTCACCCTACAGTTTATCTTCACTCTTTGTTTCTCCTAAGCACTGCCCCATAGTCAGCAGCCTTCTAGGCATTTCTAAATGAATGTTCATCTATCACCTTGTTTTGCTTAGTATCACAACCATTCTTTCAGTTTCAATGGATTTAAATCCCAGAGCCACACATAACACTTATAAAGTATCTTGCATCTATTCTGGCAATAGGTCCTATTAACTTGTCCTTTAAAATGTCTCCTTTATCCAGACCTTTCTTTGGTGACCACTTCTACTACCCCAGTGTCTTATTACCTTAATATGGTTTTGCCTTCAGTCTCTGATGAATTCATATTGCCTTAGAGTTGAAAAGAACCTTAGAGGTTATCTATATCCAAATTTCACCCAGAGAGAGAACGGATTCTACTGTATTCCTGATCCTCATGATGGCCAGCCAGTGGCTGTGCAGGGCCCTCGACTACTTTCAGGACTGTCCCTTTCATGGTTAGATGCCCAAGTAATTAGAAAGTTCAGTCACTCACCAACTCAACACATGTTTACTAACCTTGCACCCTGGAGATTCAGGGGTCCAGGGCTCCCAACTGGTCCTCTGCTTTCCCTTTCCTGTCTTCGTTGACATACGTTAGGTAACTTTCAATTGAGTTTCGTCATCTCTAACATTGAGATAATAACATCTGTCTTGAAGGATCTCTGTAAGGATAAAGTTATAACAGGTATAGAAATGCTCTGGAGGTCAAGTATGATAGAAGCAAGTCTCCCCTTTCTCTCCAACTATGTCACCTATTTTCTTTTTTGAGGGTAGATGATTCCACTCTCATCTTTTAAATTATGTTGTATAAATATATATAAATAATTGTATACATAAAATATAATGAATATTCATAAATATACCACTTAACCTAATAACTAGAACATTGTCAATAGCATCCAACTGTTTTCCCATCCCATTCCCAATCTTTCTGCAAGGCAACTACTAATGAATTTTATCTTTAATATTCCTCTGCCTTTTTCTAAATGGAAAGGTATAGGCAGGAATGAAGGCGAATAGGTAGGCAGACACGAAGAGAGAGGAGGAAGTATTTTTATTTATTTTATTTAGTTGTTCATCTTGGCTGTTCCCCCAGACCTGGGTTGTCCGCGTCCTTGGGATGTAAGGTAGACCATGTCAGCAGGAGGTGGCAGACTTCTCTGCTAGGCCACCAGGGTGCACCTCCTCTGCTTCTTAAAACGTTTAATCATATATGTCTAAATAACACATTAATTTTTGCTTTTTGAAAAAAAAATTTTTTTTAAAGGAAAGGGCCAGGTAGGAATAAAGGTGAGTAGGCAGGCAGGGAAAGAGGGTGGGGGAAGAAGTACTTTATTTATTTGTATTTGGATGTACATCTTGGTTGTTCTCCCAGCCCCTGTATAGGAATCCAGATCCTTGGGATGTATGTGGCCTGCGCTTCAGTTGGAGGCAGGTGACCAAACCACTAGTATACCAGGGCGCACCTGTTTTTAAACTTATAAAAATGATTTCAGGTACTTGCAGTGGTTTTCTTTTTTCATTCAGTTGTCTGTTCCTGAGATTTACCCAAATCCAATTACATACTTAGAAACTTCCCCTTCAAGCAGCCTTTCTGATCACAAACAGCACGGAGCGTTCCTGCTCTGAACGCCTCTAGTGCTCACCGCGTGCGAAAAGAAAAACGGGCTGCAACTGCACTTTACCGTTGACACCTTCTGTGTCACGAATCAACTAAACATAAGTTCTCCTATCCATGGCACAGGGCGGCGATTAGCAGGGGGAAGAAACTGTATGGAGACTCGGGCCACCTGGTTCCAGGGCGGATTCCCCTGCACAAGCCGTGTCGCGGCCTTTCTGAGCTCCCCTTTACTTTCGCCTCCTGAGACTGCACGTAACGCACTCGTAAGTGGAGTTCATCTCCACGAAGGGCCTCGGTGCACATGGCCTGGCTGGTGGCTCTCCAGCGGCGTTTCGGAGAGGTCGTGTCGGCCCGAGGGCAGGGTACGCGATTCTTCCTTTCTTCCACCAGGCAGCGCCAGGTCGCCAGTAGCCCGACCCGGGACAGTCGTGTGGGGAAACTAGCTGGACAGAGGGCGCTGTGCCCTCAAATTGGATGGGCGCGTGAGGCGGCTCGACAGACGCATGCGCATCTCTTCTTCTAGACGTCCCAGCCAAAATTGGTTCTCTCCGCTCCGCTTTTCCCCATATAGGGGCGCTTTTGTGTACGCATGAGCCTTGTCCGAGCTGCGATTGGCTAACGACCCCATCGGTCACTGCAAGAGCCAATGCAGGGAGACTCAGGGATCTATTTTCCTTCCAAGGTGGGGAGTCGGCCGTGACCTCGGATCTTTGTCCGCTTCCGCGCCACTGTGGACAAACCGGTTCAGGATTTTGTCTTGGGGTTGTTTGCTCCCCTGCTACTGAACGACTGCCAAGTCTTAACGGGGAGGCTGAATGGGGGAGCGAGGAGCGGCGGGGTTAAAGCTGCTTCCCAGAGTCCCAAGTGCAGCTGCCAGCCATGCATTTATTGAGCATCTGAAGAGCTCCGGACACTGCCCCAGGCGTTTTGGGGCGGTGCTGTCTCCAAGGGAGCTCAGTCTTCAGGGCCAGGTTACACAAGTGCCTTTGTCGCCTTCTGCTTCCCTCCCGTTTGCCTTAGATGGAGATTTTCTCTTCTCGCATCCAGAGCCGTGGCAGTCGTCCCGCCCGGCCCGTAGGGCGTCACCCGCTTTTACAGGGCACGTGGCGGCTGGTGCGCAGTAAATAGGAGTGACTCTGGGTGGCCACGCTTCTAAAGCAAGGACTGTTTTATAAGAGACCAGACATCCACGAATGAGGCCTAAGAACTGTAAGCACGTGGAAATGAGTACAAAGCTAAGGGGGTAAATGCTTCCAACTGGAAGTAGTAGAGCCTGGGCCCCAGGCTGATTTAATGAGGCCCTGTGGAAAGAGGGCCACCTTGGCCTTGTGGGCCTCAGGTTTACCACGGTGAAACAGGGCAGGGGGCTGGAAGGGTCCCTTAACTAGCAGTGACAATGATTTTTAAGCCTGCAGGCAGACTGGGGTGGGGTCGCCTTATGTCCCGCTCACATCCGCTGCCTGTTCTGAAACAAGTTTCCACAGTCACAAGGCTGGAAAAGTTACTCAGCTCATGGGACTGAGGGGTGAGTCAGAACAAGAGCTGCAGGGAACTGACCTGGCCTCCTGTGACTGGAGCAATCTGACATCACCCAAGGCTTCCCTCCTCCTAAGAACCACCTCTTTGGGGGTGGAAGCCCCATGTATGCTAATTCTTCAGTGGACAGTTAGCTAAACCCAGGAAACTGGAACCCATACTCCTCAGCCCCTTGGACCCCCTGCTCCTCCAGGAGTCCATCCTGGAGACGGAAGTGGAGGAGTTGTAGCAGAAAGTAACCACACCCTTGAGGGGAAAAACATACTTTGGGCTTATTGTGGCACTCCATAGTATCTTCTGAAAAGTCCAAATGATAGCCACCAAGGCCTTTCACAGTAAGAATTCAGCCTACCTCTTTGGTTTTATCTGCTAATTCTCCTGACCTAAATCACAGTATTAGATTTCCCGAATGCACTGTTCTCTCTCCATACCTTACATGCTATTCCTGCTCAGAAATGCCTTCCTGACCTTTGTCTGCTCAGGAAATTGTTACATGACTTCAAAATCCAGCTTAAGGACCGCTAAGAAGCTATCCCTGATCTCTACTAGCTTGGATTTGGGCATGTCTCTGACCCCCACAGCCCATTGATATCCTTCCTGTGTGTCCTCTCACACAGACGGCTGATGCCAGGGTCAACTGCTGGTTCCCTTGTCTCTTGTCCTCACTAGACTAAGTTTCTCAGAGGAAGGAGCTGTCTTATTCCTCTATATTCCCAGTACCTCACAAAAGGTCTCACGCAGAGTAGGTGTTTAATACATGTCTGCTGCGTGGCAGAGGGATGGTATGAATAGAAACACAAAGGATCTTTCAAGGGATGGATGGGGCTGTGGTCAGCCTAGACCTCAAGTGATGTGCAATGGGCACACAGAGACTAAGCTTGGAAGAGGTTGTGTTGGCTCTCTGAAGGCCCCGGACCTCGGGGGAACCGAGGAGTCTGGGCTCTGCGGAAGGCAGTGGAGAGCCTTGAGAGCTGCACAAAGATGGGGAAGAAGGGCTGGAGAAAGGGGACTGGGGAAAGAAAACAGGTAGCCGTCAGCTGTCTCAACAGTTGATAAAACTGCAGCTCAGGGAGACTGTGAGTCAAGTCAACACAGCCGGTAAGTGGCGGAACAAGGAGTTGAATTAGCCCTGGACTAGGGCCTGTCCAGAGGCCTTTGCACCACACCACAGGGTATCCGGAGCGCCTCCAGGTTGTCCGCATGTGAATGGATGCTCCATCAGCTGGGGTAGAACAGGCTGCAGAGCAGGTACAGTGCTGAAGTCTGTGGCATGGAGACATCCTGTGACTTGCGTGACTCCCATGAGCTCCTGCAACAACCAAAGTACCAGCCACACGCTGTGGATGGAAGCGTTTGTAGGCCTGTCTCTGCTATTGCATCTGGACCCCTTATTCTCCTTCTCTGCTCTTGCAGCAGGGCCCGGTGGCGGGGCCACCAAACCCTGAGAAGTGAGCAGAGCCCTGTAAACTTCCCTCCACAGATCCCGTGTTTGCTGCCCAGCAAAGCTGTGTGCAGTGTGGGAGGCAGGAAGAAGAGCCCTGCCACCCTGCCAGAGGCACCAGGTGGCAGACCCTTTGGGATACGTGAGGGATGGAGGAGAGGCTCCCTGGTACTGTCGAAATGCTTCAAGAGGGAGCATAAGGGCAGACACCCTCTGCCCAGTGAAGGGTGGGGGCTGGGAGGTGGAGCCCCTGTGCCTGACAGACCCAGTGTGTTTGCTGCCACCCCACCGCTCACCTGACTTTTGAGTAAAAGGTATTTGTTTTCTGGTGTCCCAGCGTCCTCTAAGGTTTCTAACCAGATTCTCCTCCTTAGGCCTAGGCTGCCTCTGCTCTGATGGCACCTGAGAGCCCCACCTTGGACACCTTGCAGTGCCTGCCCCGCGGGCCGCCACCCGTTTTTCCTGCTGGGGCCAGCCTAGCCTCCTACCCCGCAAGGCTACTATCTTCCCACCTCTCCTCCACCCACAGAGCCATCGATCGCACCAAAGAAACCAGAACCCAAGCCGAAGTATCAGAAACGTGTGTTCTTTTTCTTTTAATAGTAAACCTCTTTACAACAAATATAGTGAAAGAGTTTTCAAACAAAACTCATTAAGAATCTCGAGGACTTTGTCTTTTCTTATTGTGTAGAATACTAAGAAAGCATCACCATACAGCACGAAAAGAAATATTGAAAACAAATCAACAGCCACACACTGGACTCGCCCTGCCCAGGACCCAGGAGGAGTCCCAGGAGTGTGGGTGATTGTCGGGTTTGGGGTCTGTCCCCGCCCTCCCTCTTCCCCCCTCTGGGACTTGAAGGGGAAGACAGAGAATCCAGAGTCTCCATATAACATCCCAGCCCCCCTCCCCCATACAAATCCCATTCTTTCTACCAGCTGCTTAGGGGGTGGAGGGAGGTGGCCGAGGGAGACAGGAGTTCCCAGGCTCCATGTCTCCTCCCCTTCAAGAAAGCCTAAACTCACCCCCCACCCCACCCCAAGGGATTCCAAAGAGTCAGTTAAAAATATATAGATATAGATATTTCTAGATACACTTTTACATCATTTCTCTCCAAACAAATAAATAATCAGCAAGAGAAGGTGCATTACTTCCTTCCTGTCCTAGGTGGGGAGGGCTGGGTAAGGGTCAGGGGTCAGTCTTGCTGCATTGAGTGCATTGTTGGGGGAAGGGAAATGGTGTGTTTCACTGGGGATGTTGGTGGGGGGGTCCTCTTGCCCACTGTCCCTGAAAGCTGTGGGAAACCTGGGGAGGGGAGGGGCATTAGATGACTCCAGTGATTACTTTGGCAAGTGCCCAGTTCTTGGGAGGAAGGAGTGGGTGGAGGCAAATTTGGCTTGTGAGAGAAAGAAATGAAATCCCCACTTGAGGTCTGGGTTCCCGGGACCCACTCATCTGGCGGCCAGGAGCCCTACGCCCAGGGGAAGCCTTGGGGTGCTGACTTGCAGAAATGTCACATGTTCATCCACAGACCATCCCCTGCCCTCAGGGATAGAAAAGAAAGGACACCCCCCCCACACACACACACCCACACACACACCCACGCATGGTAATCAAAAGCCAGGTTTGCCCTTACAAGGCAGAGGGCAAAACTGGAGAATATTGCACCGTGAAGCACAGGGGCCCTCACCCCCACCCCATGTTTAAAGGTGGCCCTGCCCTGCCTAGAAAGGTGGGCAGACTGACAGGAATAGCCTGAGAAGGGAAGGCCAGTCACTCAGCGTTTATTGAGCACCTATCATTCACTGATCACCCATTCAGCATTTATCAAGCGCCAACTCAGCACTAGGCAAGGCTCAGGGAATGCATGCATGTGCAGACCACACCCTGCCTTTAGCCAGGCCCTGGACAAGTCTCATGGATTCTGGAAACTCCTTTCTAGGAACCTGTGGGAGAGGTGGGAAGGCTGGGGTTGGGGGTGGGGTAAGCTGTGAGCAAGGATGGCGCCCAGGTGACGAAAACTTCAGAGAGAAAGAGGAACTTGAGGTTCACCCTGAAAGCAGGCATGGGACTGGGGGAAAGGATACTTCAGAGAAGGGAGCTGCATGTGAAGGACCAGAGGGACAGTTATGCCAGGACTCAGGGAGGAGACAAGAGGGCCGAGTGCAGGGCCCCCGACTGCAGTGGAAACAGCCTAGGCCGAGGGAGGGGCAGGGAGGAAGGAGAGGGGCTCAGGAAAGAGGTCAGAGCTGGAAGCCAGGGCTCTGTGGACACTACAGCCACCTGTCCCTCTGTAAACACATACTCAGGCACACGCACACGCGCCCTCAGAGCTCAAGTCACACAAATTCACTCCTATGCCCCGGTGGGCTCAGAGACACAGAGGTACCTCCATGCAAGCAACTACACACACACACACACACACACACACACACACACACACACACACAACTACAAAGGTCCACTCAAGACACACAGTCACCAGATGCCCGTGAACACTCAGGGCTTGTGCGCTCACACGCACCCTTCTGCTTCAGGCTCCTTCCTGCGTCAAGTGTCAGAATACTGCAGAGATAGTCGCCCCCGCGAACTGGGCCTCGTCTAACTCTCCTTTCCCACCAGGATGACACCCAAGGGAACATGGTGGCCCTCGGGAGGAGCTGCGACCACGGCACCCCAGGCCAGGCCCCTCAGGGCAGGGGTGGTGGTTGACAGCGGGCTGGGGGCCTGCCCCCTTTAGTTTGATCTGTGACCCAGCCCCAGGTCTCAGGACCCCGCTTCAGCGCCCCACCCAAAGGGGAGGCAGCAGAGGGGGCCGACTGGGGATGGGGGGAGCAAGAACAACAGCAGAAGAATCTCTCTGTACAGTACGGGCTGAGTCATTATTATTACAATATACTTTGACAAAAATAGAATCTCATTTCATATCAATACAACAACAACAACAAAAAACAGTTTCCTGGACTGTTACACTGCTAATGTTTTCTGTTTTCCCCAAAGGTTGCTATTTACAATTACAGTAGCCAAGAGGGAAGGTGGGATGCGGCCTGGGGTGGTGGGCAGGAGGTAGCCAGACAACAAGGGAGGGCGCAGAGCAGGGGGGCGTTGGGAGCCAGCGGAGGAGCTGGGGGAGGGCTGGGCAGGGGGGAGGCCAAGGGAGGCAGGCCCAGGGCACCTCCTCTGCCCCCTCCCATCGTCACATTCCATTCCCAGGTCCACTCGGAAGGGGCTGGGGTTGAGTGCGAGCAAGGAAGAGGAAGTCCTCCCTCCCACACACCTGCCCTGGATGAAAGGACTCGCCTTCAGGCACCAGGGTGCCCAAGGTGCCTCCCTCCAAGCTGCCCCACCAGAGTTCCTTCCCCAGTTCTCCTGTTTCTGTGCCGCAGGAGACGGAGCTATTGCACTGTTTCTCAGAGGAGACACTGGGGGAAGGAGGGCCTGATTTACCCCTTACCCTGGGCCCTTCTGCCCTGCCTCAGCCCTCTCCTCATGGCTCTCTGTCTTTCTCTTCAAATGTGCTTCAGAGGGGGTGCCCACCCCCAGCTCAGACTCTCAGGAGCCTTCCCAGCCCAAGGCAGGCCAGAAACTCACACCCTGGGGTGCACTTCGCCCAAGAATCAGCAGGTGTGCTGTGTGCATGCAGGGGTGCTAGAGGCCAGGCGTGTGTGCTCTGCCCCGTGTGCCTGTAGCCACAGAACAGCTTGGAAGCAGACACCCTTTTCAGAAGCTTGGCCTCCTTCTCTCCCTGAAACACGAATGGTAGCTACCCACCAAGCTGACTTTGGGGTTTCAGTTGGTTGTAAGGGGTTTTGTTGTTTGGTAGTTTTTTTGGTTATTTCCCTCTATCTGGGGGATGGGGTGGGAGGGCTCCGCATGCAGGGCTCGGCACCCGTCTTTCCCAAAGGCCTATCAGGCCCCCCACCCCCCCTGCAGCATATGTGTACAACGTGCAAAGTGTCCCCCCCTTCCCGCAAAAAGAGCCCCCCCCAGCCAGTGAAAATGGTGGGGGTGCAGAAAGAGGGGATGGGAGCATCCCCCTCTCCAAAACGAGAATCCAAATTAAAAAAAATATAATAATAATAATAATATAATAATAATTATACACAAATGTAACCGTCAACAGGACACGGAGCACAAGGAAGGAAATGGGGGTCGAGCGGGAGGAGCCCAGGACAGGGAGGGGTGGGCGGTGAGATTGTCAACTCTTCATCAGGGAGGCTGAGAGGGGAGTGGGAACCATCACTTTAATGTCTGTGAAGAGAGGAGATGGAGAGGGGTGAGGGACTGGCCCAGGCTATGGGGGTGTGCCCCGCCCCCTCTCCCCACAGGCCAGGGTTCTGGTGGCAGGGTGGTCCTGAGGGCTGGGAGAGCAGGACTGAGGCTGGAGGGAGGGATGGGCTTCGGTGAGGGGTGTCACATGGTGTCGCCCAGAGGGCTGGTGGAAGGGCTAGCTGGCCACAAGGCCTCTTAGGTAGGAGATAAGACAGGCGGGGCGTCGGGGCAGTCCCTGGGTGCAGCAGACACTAGCAGACAGGAGGGTGATGCTACAGTACCCAGGTATCGAGCCGCATCCTCTTCACAGCAGAGCCCTCAGTCTCGGGCTCTGGGGCTGGGCGCAGCAGGCCCAGTGTGGGCCCGAAGTCTCCCCGGCCATCATCCCGGTCTCCTGTCTCATAGGAACCCCCAGCTGGGCTGCTGAGACCGTCACCAGGCTCAGGGCGGGTGGCCGGGAACACAGCTGGAGGGGGAGGCGCAGGGCTGCGCTCACGGCTCGGGGACACCGGTTCCGACTTGATGCTGATGTGGGGGTGGGTGGTGACCGTGAGGGCAGCACCCACGTGAGGCAGGGGGCTGCCCGGGCTGGAGAAAGGCAAGGCAATGATGGAGGGGCAGAGAAACAGGAGGTGAGCAACAGAATACATGATGGGTGGGCACCAGACAGAGAGGACAGAGTGGGAAGATGGAGTGGGGGAGATAAAAGGGTGGAGATAGAGGGTCAAGTGAGAGAAAAGAAGGGAAACAAGTCATATTAGTCCTCCTTCTGTCCCACACATCATCCAGGAAGCCACCCCAGGGCAGGATGGGGCAGGGGTCGGGTCCCCCAGGCTACAAAGGGGCCCAGGGATGCCACTTGGTGCCTCTCAAGCAGAAGGACAAACTTGAAGGGACCTCAACTCTTGAGGGGACCCCCCCCCACCCCGGCACACCTCTCCCTTCCAAAAGCAGCCATGGAAGCCTCAGAACTCACATGAGGTTGCTGAGAGACACTGGGACCAGGTGGGGTTGCTGGGGCGGCTGTGGCGGCTGCTGGGGTGGCGGTGGCTGCTGCGGCTGCGGCTGCGGCTGCGGTGGAGGCTGCAGCTGGGGTGGCTGCTGGGGTTGGGGCGGCTGCTGCCAGGCGGCGACGTTGCCCAGAGACAGCCCCCCAGGCGAACTGAAGGCCGGTAAGGAGGAGAGCTCTGCACTGGTCAACTGGTAATCTGTGCAGTGGGGGAGTGAGGGTGAGCTGTGGGGGAGGACGCAGGCCCACAGGGGCACCGGGGGAGGACCCCAGAGATGGCTGAAGACCAATGAGAATAATGAAACAAAGCCCAGCAAACTCTGGAAAGAGGGCGCCCGGAATTAAGAAACCAAGTTGCAATAAGCTCGAGGTGCTGTTTAACAGGATGAAAAGAAAGGTGGTTATTTTCGCAGTGTTTAACTTAAAAATTCTTTTACCATGTGTAGGTATCTCTTTTAGAACATCAATTTAAAACAAGGATCGGACAAAAGGAAGCAGAAGGTATCACACCGTCCTCTGTACAACCACTGAGTCTTAGCACCTTCCTGAGACGTGGGGGTGCCACAGTCAGCGCTCAGATGACCATAAGGCCCACGCCACCTTCTCAGGACCCCAAGACGCCTATGGACTGTCAATACAGAAACCAAGTGGCAGCAAGGGTTCGAGCAGCTGTGCCCATACACATGAACACAGAGAGGGGACACACTGTGCCACCTGGGACCAGCGGGAGCAGGGCTGCAAGGGAAAGCAACCAACCACCACACCTCTGCCCCGGCTCTGGCAGTCCCCTTGAGGTGTGCTCATTCTTTTCTTTTTCTTTTTAAAGGAAAAGTGTAGGCAGCAATGAAGGCAAGTAGGCAAGCAGGCGAGCAGGAAGGGAGAGAAGGAAGAAGCATTTAGTTATTTTATTTAGTTGTTCTTGGTTGTCCGCCCCACCCCCACCACACCCCAGGATGCAAACATGAGTCCCGGGGATGCTTATGGACTGTGCCAGCCAGAGGCAGCAGACTTAACAGCTAAGAAACCAGAGTGCACCGTGCTCATTATTTTCTAAAACTTTTGCCCTGTGAAGAAACTGTGAAGTCTGCACTGTCACAGAACAAACAGCACTGTTAGGTCTAATGCTGCATCCTGTTTGGGACAGTTTAGAAAATGCCTTCCCTAAGAAACACAGGAGCTTCCCTGGGGGGTATGAGGACACGCTGTAAGGAGGGGAGCACACTCAGTCACCCCAGCAAAATAGCACCCAGCAGGGAAATGAGGGCATTGGCCAAGAGGTCAAACTTCCTGGCTGCTTCCCCTAAGAAGCCATGTGACCTTGTGTAAGCTATGCCTCCTCCTCTATAAACTGGAGGCAGTAATCTTGCCTGCACCACAAGCCTGCTGGGGGGCCGTGCTGACACATCGCTAATGGGGCACATCATCAATATTCAAGAGTTACCTGTTGTTACTATTCCTTTACAAATGAGGCAACCACAGCCTCAAGTCTAAAGAACTTGCCCAGGTCACAGAGAAAGCCAAGGGCAGAGCTAAGAGCCCTCTTCATTACTCTTAAATCTCAGTCTCAAGATGGTCCCTGCCTGTCTCAGGCCGGATAGCAACATGAGCCAGGAACTTTTAGATGCTTATATTTAAGAGCAGAGTAAGCGCAGAAAGAGGTCCCTAGGACCCACTCTCTCCAACAGTCACTTTATGGACAAGGACGCCAATCCCAGGACAGTGCGGAGCCTTGCCCGGGGTCCCTCGGCATGCATGACAGACACAGCTCCCAGTCCATATTCCCATCATGCTCCAGCCCTATCCACCGGAAGGCCTGGCTCCCTGGAGCCAGGAGGAACGTGGGCCTGGCAGCCCACTGGGTCTGCTCCCAGAGCACCGGCAGCCAGCCCTCTGTAGCCAGTGTCAGCAAGGGGCCGGGCCTGTCCCTTAACCAAGATATGACTGTAGCCAGATCACCCCCAGCCGGAACTTGAACTGAGGCCAAGGACTGTAAATGGTGAACAACTAAACAGCAATGTGTTTGCTGGGGTTTTGTTTATATACTTAGGGTCACCTGCAAACACCTGCTGTTTAAACTGAAGTCTCTCCTTACCTACTGAGCAGCAAAGGGAACCGGTGCCCTGGTTTTTGAGAGGATGTGAAAAAGCCCACAAAGGTCCCAGTAGACTCCAAGGCAGGCACAGGGTCAGATCTGCTCTCACACCAGAATGACAGAGTTCAAAGTCTGTCCTAGATGGGTGCCTGTCCCGGGTTCATGAACACTCACAAACCTCTCTCCTGCTTCACAAAGACTGCTGGGGGCGGGGCACCAGAGGACAGGCAGGAAACCACACCAGCTACAGGACTCCCAAACAATAGCTCCAGAGAAGTGGTCTGCGCTGCCCTCCGCCAACCACCCTTGCCCGCCAGACTGCAACAAGCTGACTTTTCTAGTCAGGCCCCAGTCCCAGTTGGCAAGGCTGGAGGAGCGCAGAGAACTCCCGTCCACCTACATCTCTTACAGAGAGGGATACAGACCCCCAGGGGTGCAGGCATTGGAGCTGCTCCTCTTAGAAGTTGCTTGAAAGGCAGAATAACCAGGATTGGGTATTGGATACATGCATCGGGCACACCCAAGGGACCAGGCGCTTTGCAGACACCTAGGTTTCGATAAAATCTGCCAGTCTGGCCCCTCCAGTTCCCTTACCTGCCCCAGGGTCTTTCCTAAGCACAGGGTGGGGAAGCGATGGGATTCTGTGGGTGGTACTACTGGTGTCCAGGACCCAGCATGGTTCAACTCTAGAAGAGGGCCTGGGGGATAAGGTGGTGGAGGGGAGGTCTTTGTCTTTAGGTCTAGTCTGATCTCATCACAGGACAGCCGTCCCACAAGCCATCAGCAGGAAAGAATGAAGGAAATAGCAGAGGTCTCTTCTCTTGGGAGCAGACCCACTTCCCAACACAGACACGACTTAAAATAAGGCAACGAGGCACTTACTTCCCCACTGCAAAGTCCTTCCCAACAAGGTGCGCAGGGGTGGCTGCGGGTGTCACAGACTGTCCCTGGGAGGGCGTGAGTGGGTGGCATAAACTAGCACAGCCCTGAGGAGCCAAGACACTGGGGCACAGGGTGTCCTGTCTGCATTCTTCTACCAAGAGACCTCGCTCATGTCCCCAAGTGGCTCTTCACTTTCAGATGCCCCCTTGACCTTCAGTGATCCCCCTTTCCTCCTTTTATCACTCCACCACCATGCCAGCATCAGGTGAGAGCCACCCCTCTTCCTGCCACACTGCAGACCCCCAATTTGCTTTCTTGGGAAGCTGGATAAGTTCTCCTGACCATGTCTCCTTTCTGGACTCCTATCTCTCTCAAGTCCTCATTCTCTTCCTCCAGGAAGCCCTGCTGATCTGACCACGTCTCCCTCCAGGTTGGTCCAGCCTACCTCTAGCCTGTCTCCTCCTCAGGGAGCTCCCTAATGACAAGGCTTTAGGCCCTCCAATAAAAATAAAGAATGGATGCGCCCTGGAGGAGCAGTGGTTTGGTCACCTGCTTCCAGCTGAAGTGCAGGTCACATAAACACCAAGGACCCAGAGAACAAGCAAGATGTACAACTAAATAAAAATAAAGAGCTTCTTTCTTTCTCCTCTCTCCTACCTGCCTACTTGCCTTCATTCCTACCTGCATCTTCTGCATCTTTCCTTTAGGGAAAAAAAAAAAAGCCAACTAAATGTGAATTTCAGAAAAAAACAATTGTTTTAGCTGACTATGTCTTTGGAATCATACTTTAGCAGACAAATGTCTTTAAGACATACTAAAGATTATTCATGCTTTTATCTCACATTAAAATTTAAGTAGACAGTCTATGTTTTTATTTGCTAAATCTGGCGGCCTTCATTATATGAGGGGGGTCCCCAATTCTTTGGACTCGTCTGTCCCTCTCTGGTCCCCTGCACCAAGGCCAAGCACATACACGGACAGGTCATGCCAATACTTACCTGTGTTGTAGGCAGTGGGCATGGATGAGAAGGGGAGGCCCTGGCTGAGTAGACTCGGAGTTGCCACGGAAACCACGGGGGTAGTGAGTGAATGGGTAGACTGGGAGACCCCCAGGCGCTGGGCATTGTTCTGCAGGAGCAAATCAGCTGTCAGGAGGTGGCAGGGGGCTGCTCTGTCCTGACCCTCCACCCCAAGGCCCAAGTGGGTCCTTTCACCCCAAGGGCAGGGAGAGGCCTCAGCACAGAGGCTTCTCAGAAACACATGCACGCGCTAGTGGATTTAGACACTGAGACCCTGGAAACGTGCACTCTCGGAATCACTCATACCTACACAAGTGCAGAGAAAGGCATGCACTCTGGACCATGGTCCACCCCAACACAGCCCTGTCTCCTGAGGGACCCTCTCAGCCTCCCCTCCATCCTTCACAATGCAGCACATGCCCGAGGAGAAGTGTGCTGGCATCTGTGAGGGAACATGGAGCTGGTGTGGCCTGTGCCTGCGTGTATGCACACATGTGTGTGGGGCTGTCAGCTCCATCTGCCGCTGAGTCACTTGTTTATTCCAGCTCCATGCTGGGGCCGAAACTGCCGCCGTGTTGGCCGCCAAAGCCTGCCTGCCTTTTCCAGCCTCTCTGGCCTCCTGTCAGTGAGTTGAGGAGGGAGGAGCCCCTGCCCCACTCCTGGCTGGGGTGGGGGGGTGGGGTGTGTGTGTGTGTGTGTGTGTGTGTGTGTGTGTGTGTGCTGGTGAGATGGGCTGAGAGCAGGAGGGAGACGGTGTGGGGGTGGGGGGCGGCAGCTCTGGTCTCGTGTTGGGCCTCCGTTTCCCCTAGAAAACCAATTTTACTGACTGCTAGCACTAGAGGTTAAGTCCCTTTCCTGGATTCCAAGAATGTCAAGGGGACCTCAGGGGAGTTGGAGGCAAGCAGGAGACCTAGCCGCTAGACCAAGACCCCAACCTAGGCACCCCGGCATGTCCGGATGGGACTGTGATCTGCACTGGTCTGCCCCTTATACACATGGAGAGCAAGGCGTGTCTGCATGAATGCAACATCACAGGGATATCCATGCACACACAGGCACACACATGCAGGTCTTGCCCCCACCCCTGCCCAGTCACCTGTGTCTCCTGCTTGGCACCAAATAAACAAATAACACACTGCATACAGGTTCAAGGACAAGGACAAGGACACACACTCCATGCAGGGAACCACAGAGCCAGAGGCTGACCCGGAATTCAAAACCATAGCAGACATACCACTACTTCACTTACCAGATCTAAATGGTCCTCAGTCTGGGAGCAGAAATAAAACCAAGGGAAGGGTGACTCTCTGGCCTTCCCTCACATCCCCACAACCATCCCATCTCCCTCTGCACAGGAGCTGGACAGCCCTTATAGCTGAGGGTAGAGCTCGTCACTGTCATGACAGAAGATGTTATGGCCTGATGCCTACCAGTCAGGAAACCCTTACAATCTTCTCCCCATTCTTCTGCTATAGTGGTAAATCCCCCTCATCAGCCCCTCCCAGAACCTTCTCCCCACCTCGTCCCTCTGGGAAGAATGCAACACCAAGCTTCCATGGTCTCTCTTGGGAAGTCCTAACTGCTGGCTAACCTTCATCTTTCCACCTAGAGGTCAGCTCTGTGCCCTCCCTGACTCCCATTCTCCAGCCCCTGCTCCTCCATCTGACCCACTCACCAAGTGATGCATCAACCCCTTTCCTCCCTGGGAAGTGATGACCCGCAGGTCAGGCTTGCGGCTGGGGGCTCCAAGCTGGGCGCTGTGGGTGGGTGGGGGTGGAGACTTGGCAGGGATGACCTTGTTTAGGCTGTTGCCATTGGCCACAGGGAGGAGGCCAGGGGAAGCCCGGGCACTGACGTAGCCATTCCCTGAAGAGATGAAGAGATGAGGGTGAAGGGAAAAACATGGACCTACCCTCAGGGTGCCCTGCTAAATACCCCCACACTGACACCCCTATGACCCAAAACCTCTCAAAGTCACTTGAAGGCTTGAGTGGGTGCTGGGCTCTCTGATTTCCCCCTAAAACCATCCTGTCTTGGGAATAAGATCACGCCCCATGCCCGAATCACTGGCTTATCCCCCTGCCTCTCAGCTTCATGTGATGGGGCTAGGTGGGAGGAGCTGACGTCGGCGGGAAGAACTAGAAATGGAAATGGCAATGGCCAAACGCCTGCAGCCAAGCCTCTCCCCACCTCTTCTTTTCTTTGGTCTCCAAGACAGGAAGTGTAACACATTCCAAGCCCACAACCTGTCCCCTCAAGCGGGCCCACAATGATCCAGGATGGAGAAGGGGTGACAGCTTGGAATTTGGGCCTCAGTGAGAAGAATCCTGATCAAATCAACTACCTGAGACCATTCACCCCTCCATGAGCTGGAGGTGCTGTGATTTGGATCATCAAATGACAAGGTGTCCCCAACTCTGGAGATGAGCCATCCCTGGCAGGATGCTGTTACTGGCACTGGTAACAAGCCACCACCATAATTAGTCTGGTCATAATAAGCACAATAACTCTAATACGCTTGTTCCACACGGTACCGCCTATACGGGGATCACGCACACATATTATCTCACGGAATCCACACAATAGCCCTTCGAGGCAGAAACATGTATCACTAGCCCTGTTTACAGAAGAGGAAACTTGAGGCCTAGCTGGCCGAGGTGGAGGGGCTGGTCCAGGGCCACATCGCTGGCTAGAAGTAAAGCTGGGGCTCTCACCTGCCTTCTCGTGCTGGGCTCGCAGACCTGCAAGCATCACTGTTTCTTTAAGGTCTTGTAGAAAGGAGGAGGGGAATTCACCCATGCCCCCATTTCCTGGCCGCAGAACACAATGACCGCAAAGGAGGTACACATAGTGTCTGGGGCTAAGCTGGGGATTCTAAAGCCAGAGATGTGGGGTGACCACCGTCACCTTGCTCTGTCCCCCAAGAGTACACTGCTGCCCTGTTGACTGCTTCCAACCCAATTCCTGGATCACTCTGGGAACGGCAGGAATGTTGGGGTGACGTCAATGGTGACATTCGAAGTCACAGTCACCAGCTAGACAACAGCACAAGGCAGGAGGGGCTGTCAGCCACCAGGTTGGGGGGTAGGAGCAGCAGGCTTTCTTCTGCGGCTCACAGATGTGTGCTCACAGTGCACACCTGATGTCTGGGTATTTCCAGAAGAGTGAGGTCTGTGTGTGTGAGTCTGTGCCTGCTATGCAGACACTTGCAGATATTGCAGATACTTCCAGGTCCCAACCAGACGCCCCACTCGCTGGAAAATCTTGGGAATTCTCCTCCAACTAGTGATGCCAGTCTATTTTACTTTTCCCAGAATTCCCTGAACCTACTACATCTCTGTATACGGTCCACACCTTTGCTAAGACAAAGCAATCCCAGGCTTAAAAATCCTCAGACCTGGTACACCACTGGGGCTCAGCAGCTAAGGTGCATGTCATTATAAAGAGCCAAGTTTGAGACCCAGGGCTGGGGAATGGAAAAAGAAATTCTCAGACTCTCCATCCAGTTCAGGCCCTGGGATTTTCCTCTCCTCTAATCTAGGTCCTGCAAGATCCCTGGACCCCTGGGTTCACTGAGCTTGAAGACCCTAATCCCCTCAATCCCCCAATCACAAGGGGATACTCACCGACAGGGCTGGGGCAGGCTCCATTAGCACTGTTGAGGTCTCCACCCAGCATGGCCCCTGAGGGAAAACAGAACCATGAAGAGCTGACAGGATACCCACTTCCTTCCAAAGCCTATCCTGGGGTCTAAGCAGGGGGAGGAGTCATAGCTTTTCCCTCAGGAGTCACGTAAATGGGGGACTATTACTGAAAATGGAAGCCCAGAGTCCCTTCCACATACTTCCACTCACCTGCACTGGCTGGCCGCTGGGGCAGGCCAGGAGACACACTATTCCTCTGTAGTGCTGGTTGCTGGGGGGACAGGAGCCGTGGGTCTGTGAGGGATGATGTCACCAAGGAAGGGGTCACCAGGGAGCCGCTGGGATTGCTGAACTGCAGTGAGCTCTGATTGGACACGGGCACTGTGACAGGCATGGCAAAGTTGGGGGCCGGGACAGCTGACTGGATAGAAAATGGAGAGGCAGGGTCAGGCCAAGGAGATCCCTTCCCCAGACCCACTTTGCCTGGGAGGGCGACAAGAGTCACCTGAGCTCTGGCCTGATGTCCCAGGCCAGCAGCTTGAGCTCTGCCCTGAGCCTTCTGGGAGTCCTGCCTGTCACTCCCACAGTGGAAGTGTGTCTGTGGGAATCCCCTCTGGTCCTGAGAGCGAGAACAAGGCTCTGCTCACTGCATACAGGCCCAGACATACCTGGATCCCCCTAGTGGAGGTGGGTTAGTCCTCAGCCAGGCAGGACACACAGGGAGCAGGTTAGAGGCCCTAAATACAGACCCAAACTCACACACACAGCTGGAAAAGGCCTGCCCTGGGGTCTGGGGGCCCTTTCACTGGCAGCGCCTCACCCATCAGCCTACTGCAGAGGGCAGCGATCCCGCCTCACTGCCCTCCCTACATAGCACTCCTCGCTCTCAGGCTGGGTGGGGGTCGGGGGGCTCTCCTCAACAAGTATCGGGACTTCTTCTCTACCTTGCTCTTATCTAAAGATCTCATGTCATCTACACACTTCTTTCTGGTGAGGGGGACACTCTTGGCCTCTCCCAGCTTATGCTCCATCCAAGATGAGACTTAGCAAGCGTCACGGGTTGGTCACGACCACTGTCAGAGGGTCCTGGGTGGTCACCAACAGCCCCAGCATGGTTCAGAGCAGAACAGCCATCAGAGGCAGCCAAGGGCCGGGCCGGGGCGAAGCCACACCATGCACCACAGCGACGCTCTCCTCCATGCGACTACTCACGGCCAGTCTATAGCTCTGCATCATTTTATCAAACTCCTCGTCTATCTTTTTATATTTCTCTTCCGTCTGGGGGGTCAGGGCAAACGCCTCGTCCACCTCAGGGCTCTCACACTCCCTGTGCTTCTTGTGCAGCGCCTGGGGGGGCCGGGGGGGCCAACAGAGAGAGTGAGTGGGGCTCACCCCGTAGCGCCGGAAGAGCCCGTCCAGCTCCTCGCTGGCGCGCCGGTACTTGTCCTCCAGCAGGGGGCTCTGTTCCAGCGAGTCCTCCCCGTCCGGCTCTGGGCTGTCGCAGCCGTTGAAACCCTTCTTCCTCAGGGTCTGCAACCACACCACCACTGTCAGCCAGGGAGGGTCTGCCCACCCGCCTCCCAGAACTCCTTTCAGCCCTCCCCTGAGAAAGGCCCCACTTCTCCCTAACCTCCTTCCTCAGCGTTTCCAGGATCTCCCAGTCCCACCCGCCTCCAGGGGCACTGGCTGAAGATGTGGTTTGTGGGGAGTCTCAGAATACGGGGCCATGTGGAAGGTGGGCCTAACGGCCCCCACCCTCCCCAGGTGCACCTGGCACAGAGACGTGCTTCCAAAGGTGAAAGGGTGTTGGAGCTCTCTAGACGGGGCAGCAGGGTGCTGAGAGCTGGTATCCTGGGCCCACCCTCAGAAGGCAGGGAGCCTCTCTGGGTCAGGGCTTGCCTTTACCCAGCTCAATCCCTGGGCCCACCCTCAGAAGACAGGAGAGGGAGAACACAGATGGAGAGAGCGGGGGAGAGGAGTAAATGGAAAAGGGGCAAAGCTTTTCCTTGCATTTATACTGTGTATGACTCCCACACTGTTCTTGTCCAGAGGTCAGAGCTTCCATGTGCCCACTGGAGAGCTATGAACAAAGGAGGGGCACATGTGGAGGGTCTAGAAAGCTGCCTTCTCTATGCTCAAAGGATTCTCACAGATACTTGTTTGGTCTTTAATATGAATGCAGACATGCCCTGGTGGCCCAGCGGATAAGGCCACTGCACATAATCCACACACATCACAGGGACCCAGGTTCAAGACCTGGGGCTGGGGGAGAATAACTAAGAGGAACAACTAAATAAAATGAATAAATGCTTCTCCCTCCTCTCTCTTCCTGCCTGCCTGCTGCCTGTCTATTCGCCTTCATTCCTGCTGCATCTTTCCTTTAAAAAAAATTGTTTTAATAAAAAAAATGAATGTAAATATTACATTCTAGTCTATAGTAGATGTGTTTTCTCTCATATAGGAATAAGGGAATTTCCTCCAAATCTCTGAGTTGGTCTCCCTCCAGGGAGGTATGTGGCACCCTCTTCGTAGACACAAGCCTGGCATCGCAAGGCTTGCATCCTTGTTGAGAGAAGCAGGAAAACGGGCCGTCCTCGCAACGCACACAACTCTGCGCAAGCAGGCCCTGGCCCCACCTCGTGGAGGCGGGTACCACAGCAGGGAGGCTAAGACGCCTGTCCAAGCCACATGGGCAATAAAGGCCAGAGCCGGATTCCAAAGTCAGGGCCTTCGACCACGAATGACAGTGTCAGCTGCTCAGAGACAGAAAACAGAGCCCCAGGGGTGCACAGAGAGACAGAGATGAACAGGAGGGGTGGACACAAGAAGGGAAACAGGAAGAAGAGAGCGTAGGCGCCCTGACAGGCGTGAAGGGCCTGGGAGGCGGGAGCGGGGCGCTGGGATGCACACAGCCTGCGGTGCGTGGTGCCGGGAGCCCACCTCGATGATGTCGGCGTTGGTGCGGCTCTCGTGCGGCTCGTTGTACTCGGTATACTTGAGCAGCACCTTGTCCATGTCGGTGCTGGCGTACTGGAACAGCTTGTTGGAGTGGTTGAAGATGATGAGCGCAATCTCGCAGTCGCACAGCACACTCAGCTCGTAGGCCTTCTTCATCAACCCGAACTTTCGCTTGGTGAATGTCACCTGTGGGCAGGGATAGTCACAATGGCTATCAAGGGCTGCCCAGGAGCCAGCCTGCCACAGATCAACACAGCCCCTGCCTTGGGGCCCTTCATTCTGCAGGGGCAGCCCTGCCAGCAGGCGTCCCCAGTCTGGTGAAGGGACAGGCCAGCACCTCTTGGCTAACACATAGTCCAGAGCCAATTTGCTAAAGGGAGAGGATTTTGAGGTGCAAACTCCACAACTCAGTGCTGGGTGGGGGCTCTACAGTGGCCAGGGAAGAAGAATATGAGGACTGGGGACGGGGAGAGGGGAAGGATCCATTCTGGGAAAGGGTTAAGGCCCCAGGGCTCAAGGCTTGCAGGTGTGGTGGGGGTGTAGGTCCCTCTGGCTGCAGCAGTCCAACTTCTGGGACACAGTGTTCCAAGAGTTCTAAGGAGGTGGGGGCTCTTATTCCAACTTAGCCCTTCCCTTTCCACAAGTGCCCTTCTTCCAGGAAGCCCTCCTGGAGTGGCTGGAAGGAGCGGCAGTAGAGGCCAGTTCCCCACCCTCATACACTCTGTGTGGCTTCAGGACCTCCTCACCTGTCGGTTCCGCTCATCAGTGATTCGCTGGATCTGGATCTTTTTCCTCCCCATCTTCTCTGGGGATCCTCAGTGCTAGGGCAGGGAGGAGTTCTCTGGTGCAGGTTGCGGCACCTTACACTGTGCTCATGAACGATGTGGGACAGCTCAGTTCATGGTCTACAGGACACCTTCTGCACAGCCTCCTAGGGGGCCATGAGAGAACCCATCAACCTCACCCTGGGACAGAGGCTGGCTCCCAGCAGCCATGTGAGGCCTGCAGCCTTAAGGCACTCAGAAGACTAGAACCCACACTCAGGGCCCAAGTCTCTAGTCCAGGCTCTTCCTATATGGTCTGTTTCACTCAGGTTCCAGGTCTGGCAGGGCTTACAGAGCTTCCAGCCTCGAAGGGTCTCGTCATAGAGAATTCTCCACTGCCTGCCCCATTTAGACCCCACCTGAAATAGACCCCGGGCTTGTCCCCTGCCTCTCTGTCCAGATGTAAGTGCCCAAGCTGGCATCAGGTACAGAGGCTGCTCTGAGTCCGAGGAACAGCTGGCACAGTGCACCGGGTGCCAGGACAGGGGTTTCTCTGAGTCTCTGGCTCAAGAACATACCCATCTCACGCGGCCCTAGAGCTTGGCGTCCCAGATGGGGCCAGGGCTACAGAACCCTATTTTCCTTCAAGCTGGGGGCCTCTACACCCATCCATTTTACTCCTCAGATCTTGGCCGAGAATTTTTGTTTGAAGCAAGGGTTTTGCTGCTATAAATAAATAAACAAGCCACCCCTCTAGACCAGAGGTCGGCAATTTTGTTTCTGTAAAGGGCCAAATAATAAATATTTCAGGCTTCCCGAGACATACAGTCTCTCTGGTAACTACTTGACTTAGCTATTGTCACATGAAAGCAGTTGTAGATAACACAGCAACCACGAGTGGGTGGGCTCTAATCACAGGGGTGAGCACACAGGCAGGGCCAAGCTGGCCCTGGGTCAGCTTGCCAATTCTTGCTCTGGAGGAATGGGCCAAGTCAAGAACCTGAGTTCAGTCTAAGAGCAGAGGTTCCCAACCTGCTCACCTTGAAGTACTGGAGAAAGCATAGCTGCTGACACATGAAAGGAGGCTGCTGACCGCCAGGGAGTACGGACACAAGGCAGAGGGAGCCCCAGTTCCGGAGTCCCTGCCTGTACAACCTACAAGAGCGGAGGCACTAAGGGCTGGAGGGCACACAGCCCAGCCTGGGCCAGAAAAGGTCTAGGCTCAGACATAGGCAGTGCCCAAACTGGAGAGGCGAGCCCCCAGGGAACGGAAAGTCCAGGGAGGGAGAGAGGCATGAGACAACCCCAGGGCCCTTCCAGCTCTGAGTCCAGGAGAAACAAGAGGTGGAGTCTTCTGGGAGGCAGTGGAAAGGCAGTGGCACAGAGCCTGGGTTCTCTAGAGCCACTCCCACTGGGTGACCACAGGAGTCCGGCCTCCTGTCCAGAGTTTCCAGTTCGCAAAGGCCCTGCCCACAGACTCCACTGCAGGGTCCAGGAGGTGGGCTCACACTCTCCACTCCCTCAACCAGGGTGTTCAAGGGCGGAGTCCCTGAACGAGGGGTCCCTCCTCAGCCCCCACTCCCAACAGGACTAAGTTTCCCTGGAGCCTCTCCAGCTCTGCTTGGTCATGCTCTCCAAGACGCCACCATAGATGCCAGAGTTCAGCCCTGGTCTCTGCCATGGAGGGGAGGGGGAATGGGAGGTAGGGGATCTACGTATTTGAGGGAGACAGGAATACTTCTTCCCATCCTTTCCCACTCCCAGAATTGTCGCTCTGGTTTTCTCTAGATGGACAGAGGGCTTTTGTTCTGTCTGGTTTCTTCAGAAAAACAGTATTTTGCCCTCCCTCACTGCCCCCACGACCCAAAAGTCTTGAACCTGGGTCCATGGGCTTTAAATGGCTGCCCCTTAGCTGCCACAGGGTTGCATCAGCCTGCTTCCCAATACGAGCCAAAGGCTGGATTTTCCAGAGACAGTGATGCTGGCTTGGCAGGAAGGTGGTGAAGGCAGAGAAGTGGGCTTTGTAAACGGGCCCTCCAGCTTGACCCTATAAAGCCCATCTAGACTGGTAAAGGCACTCCTCTCGCTTAGAGTATCTACCTTCGCTGGCCAAGAGATGACCTCTATCAGTTAATGATCAACGCTACCTCTTCCTCTGTCAGGTGGGAGAATCCACTCACGAATCTCAGAAAAAAACATTCCTACAGTTCACCTCATTCCTTTGGTCCCTCCAGTTTTTGTTCTCACGGTATCCTTTTCCCTCTAGCACCTAACAATTGTAAATCACTCATTTCTGTGCTTCCACTTAATGCCTGGCTCCCATGAGGGAGAAGTTTCCTGAGGGCAGGAACCACATCTGCCTATCCCTGGTGAGGTAGGAAATGTCTGTTGAAAGGAAGAGAGGAATGCTTCATTGAGGTGCCCCACTGAGAAGTCCTTCTTGGGGTCTAACTTCCATTTGTCCTGCTGCAGGCCCCATGCCCTCACTCTAGCTTTCTCTGTCCTCTGTGGAGACAGATCCCTTCATCTCCCCGCTGCCCCTGAAGCTTGTCAGAGTGGACCCCTGCCTGCCCTTCAACCACTTCTGCCTGCCTCAGCTCCTGCCCTTGGGTTGGCTGGTGCAGAGGGTGTGACTCTAAAGTCTTTTAAGGAGCAGTCCTGAGCACATGGAGATGGAGAGGATGGGGTTGCTTAGGCAACTGTCGCCTGGCAACCAGCTCCCTGGCTGATCTCCTACACCGCCCCCCCCACCCCCGCCTCATGCTGGGGGAGCTGGGATGCAAGAGAGATCAGGGCTGCAAAGACAGGGAAGCCACAGAGACCCACAGAGCAGCCTATGAAGGGGAATTCGGGCTTAAAAAGACCAGGACCCATCTAGCCCCAGTCCCTGCCAAGGTGGCCCAGAGCACTTTTCTAACTCCAGGTTCCAGGGCCCTCCCATTAGTGCAGTCTTGCCCCTGCCTCCGGCGGCCCTTCTGCAGCTGCCAGGGGCCGCCCACGGGGCAGCTCCGGCTACACTCATCCTGCCTCGGCACCCACTTCATGCTCTGCAGTCTTTGAAAGCCCTGAAGCAAGCACATGAACTCAGCCCTAACTATGGAAGGGGCAGCCAGGGCCTGGGTGGGCACAAAGGTTCCTCAAGTGCCCCTGCCCCAGGAACGGAGGCCTCTCCTGTCTAAGCCTTCCTACCCAATTAGGGAGATTTTAATGGCCACCTGGACCTCCTTTAATTAGCCCTCTGTCTAGTTACCTAACTGCCAGGAGCAGAGGCTTGCGCATCTGTTCTCCAGATGTCAGCCTTTCCTCCCTGGCTGGCCTGGCCCCATTCCTCTTCTCCTTTTTAGCCTGCTCCTCTCGGAAGCCCTCTCAGATGCCTTGGCTTCTGGTTGCTTCTCCTGGAGTCCAGAGCTTGGGAGGGCTTAGGGCTGCCATGAAGACAAGGGGTCAGCCGAGATGGCCTTCCTGTTCTGATGGCCCCAGGGTCCTCCCAATCCTGACCTCAGTCACAGCTATGACTGGCATTGGGCTGGCAGCATCCGTGTCACCAAAAGCAACCCCTCCAAGGCTTCTGCTGCTTTTGTTTCTGCTCCATCCAGTGGGCAGTATTGGCAGAACAGGGTCGGGCAGGGTGAACCTGAACTGTGGGAATGGGAGGGGACAGAGGGGCAAAGAGGGAGGGGATGGCAGCTGGGCCAGGCCCCAGGGAGGCAGAGAGACCCACTGCCTGCGGAGAGGCCTGCACGGGGACAGCAGACAGGGCGCAGTGCAGAAGGCGCACCTGACACCCTCTCACAAGAAGGGCAAAGGGCACCAGACATGGTGGGGGGAGCCAAAGGACCCCAAGGACAGTCATTGTGCTAGCCAGGCTATAGATCCGACAAGAACCTGTGGGCTCTACGTATGTGCAAATATGAGGTACACATCATATGCAAAATGCACCCCAAAGAGGGTCTTGGTTTGGAGGGGGCATGGGAGAAGAAACAGGCCCCTGCCTTCCCCAAAGTAACACCTCTGGTACCTGAGCAATATTCAAACCATTCTGGGGTTTCAGAATGATGCTATCTCAGTTCCTGTGTGAGGGTGGCCTGGCCCACTGGGGGTGGGGGCAGCCTTCAGGCTGGAGTTGTAGCAGGGCTGCCCCCCCGGCCCCCACTGTCCCTCAATGGCTGGCCTCCAACCTCTCCTACTAAAGTTCCTTCTCCTCTCATCCTCCCACCCAAACCACCCTGTCCCAGGAGCCTGGAGGGCATGGGCTGCCACACCACACAGGTCAAAACAGAGCTGATGCCCAGAGAGGCAGCACGAGCACCCGTCACAGAGCAGTGGCTTCCACCCTGCTCTTGCACAGGCAAAGGCAGCTCTGGCAGCGCTCATTAAGCGGCCCTTCATCCCTCCCTCCCAGGCTGCTCAGGGCTTTGAGCTGTGGACTGAAGGGAAAGGCAGGAGGCGCTGGAGACAGCTGTCATCCCTCCTCCCGCCCCTTCCCTGTGGCTGGGCTGCAGGGCATGAAATAAGCAGCAGGCGCTGGGGGAGGGGGTGACAATCCAATCCACCTGTCACCCCCACAGTCAGGCGGTCTCAAGCAGCCTGCTCACTAACAAGGGAGGAGGCGTGGGTGAAGCAGACATGGGAGGGGGCGGGGGATGGCAGAGCGGGACAGACACACAGATGCAGGAAAGAAGACAGAAAGGAGGCCATGAGGAAGGCAGAGTGTGGGGCAGAGGCAGACAAGGAGAGGACAAAAACAAAGATTCAGGGAGTTAGAGGACAGGATGGATCAAGTAGCGCCTATAGGCATGGGCACAACTTGCAGGACAGGGCCCCTGCCCTCTGACAACTTGCAGTCCAGCCAAGATGGAAGGAAGGGCGCTCTGAGCTAGAGTGAGGACAGGGAGAGGCAAGGGGCCTCGGGGTTTCTGCCCAGCCTCCAGGGTGGGCAAGCAGGGTCCTGCGGGTAGGCAGAGGTGAGCTCAGGCCCAGGGTCCCTCTCAGACTCTGGGAGCTGCCTCCATTCCCACCAGGCTCCAGCACAGGGCTCTGAGCTGCAGCAGCCCAGAACCTCCCACTCTAAGCAGAGGCCTGGTGCTCGGAGGGGTGGCTCGGCAGGAGAGTCCACTGACCAGACAGACAAGTGGGGCCAGGGGTTTGCAGGGCGTGCTACCCCTCTGAAGTTTGAGGAAAGGCAGGGATGGGGCTCACAGTGCCCCTGGCCACCTACTGCCCCCCATGGTAACTTCTCGGCCACCCCCTGCTTCTCTCGGGGTCTGCTGTCAAGGCACACACAGGCCCCCATCCCCATCCTCCCCTTCATAGCAGGCTCACTAACGCAAGCCCCTGGTTCCCACAATCTTCCCCTCCCACAGGGACTCCCCTCCCCCACTCCAGAAGCTTCAGGGTTGGGCAGGGGCTATTTTTAGCCTGGGCACTGAGCTAATTTTAACTCTGTGACAAGGGACCTGGGGGCGGGCTGTGGACTGGGGGAGGGGGAAGGACGGGTCCTGGAGAGCAGGAATGAGCAGGGGGTGGTCTCAGGACCTGGTGCCCACTGAAGGGAGGCAGACAATGTAGCCTCAGCCTAAGGGACAGGAGTAATGGGCCAGGAGAAGCACGGTGGGGGAGCAGGGCGGACCCTCCCTCCAGCTTCCGCTGGGCCACTTTCCCAGCCTCACCCTAGGCCTCCCTCCTGCCCTCCTCCTCTCCTTGGCACATCTCCTGGGATGGGGTCATCCTGTTCTCTGCCCAGGAGATGCCTCTCCTGTGAGGGTCTGTCTCCTGAGCCTCCTCCGCTGCTTCTCCACCCCAGCTTGTCCTTCCTGTGGTCTAGCTTTCATCCTTCCTGTAGCGACTGTGAGGCTGGATGGTTCCCTACAGACCCCCCAACCTCCATACTCCAGCAGCTCCCATTCCATCTTTGGTCTTCTCTTGGTGGCCTCTAGGCAGGCTTCTAGGAAATAATCCCCCCACCGCAGTCTGATCGCAGGAAGGAAAGGGGTGAGTGAGGTAAGGCAATGGGCAGCCGAGAAATGTTGGGGGCCTTGGAGAGAGGCTCTGGTCCTAACTCTCTGTATGGCCTTGAATAAGCTTCTCCAGGCTTCTATGCAGCAGCCAATACAAAGGGTAGATAGACAGGGTGGACTAGGCACTCAAGTGCCCCTCCAGCTGAATGCTCTGTTCCCCTGCTCTTCAGAGAGGCTCAAAAGAAAGTCAAAACCATGTGCTACCACAAAGAGGTCACAGAAGGGATGGCCAAGGTAGGTCTAACTGTCTTCTAACCAAGGAGAGAGGCAATGTGAAGCCAGAGAGTAAGGACAGGGCTGATGAAGGGAAGTGCTTTCTTAACAGTGACCTCGCAACAGTGGCCAAGGGAAGATGCAAGCTCATAGTCAGCTAAGGCAGGCACAAGGTGAGGCACACAGGACCTAACAGAAGGGAGATACAGCCAATCCAACCCCCTTACTCACCTGGAATACTTATAGGACCCAAGGTTTGGAGTCTCCGGCTTCTGGTTATGGAACAGTGACTAGCCCAAGATCACTGTCACAGTCATTAGTGAGGCCAGTTCTGGAACCCAACCCTGAGCCTTGCTTCATACTGCACCCCAGCAGGCCCATCAGGAATGACTCACAGCTGATCATTTGCATGGGGATTTGCATACAGTCTCCGACCTTATTCCATCAGGCTCCACTTCCCATTCCAGGGCCATGGCCACCCCACCCTGTACCCTTAGGCACCTCAGGTCTCCAGCTCTATCCTCCAGAAAGCATCCCTGAACCAAGTAATACCCCACATCTAGAGCTCATCATTGAAATGATCCCCCATTGTCGTCCATATCCCGTGTCCAGGCAGGAATCAGGTGTAATTATAAGAAATAAGTACAGCAGCTAGAGGGAGCTGATGAGATTCATGGGGTGAAGTGTGAGGACTTCACTACTGCCTGGGGGCTACCCAAGAGAAAAGTCCCCCTCCCTTCCTGAGTACTGTGCTTGAGGCACCCCTTAGAACACGGGTGGGTTGTTCCTTACTTCTGTCTTTAAAATCACCCCAAGAGGCATGCCCTGGTGATGTAGAAGTTTGGTCAGCTGCCTCCAAAGTGGAGTCCACTGACATCACAGGAACCCAGGGTCTCATCCCAGGGCCAGGGGAACAAGTAAGACCTACAGCTAAATAAAAGCACTTCCTCTTTTCTCTTCCTGCCTGTTTACCTCTGTTCACCTTCATTTCTTCCTGTAGCTTTCCTTTAAAAAAAAATCACCCCCAAGAGTGTAAAATGAGAGGAAATGGCCTAGGACTGCAGGCAAGGCAGATGCCATACCAGAGAGGACTTCCTGATCTCTGGCTTCAAAGTAGTCTCTCGAGCTGAAATTTGCTGTTAGAAGTCAGCCATCCAAGCATGGGCAGCCAGTCATATTTGAGAGGGCACGGGAGCCCGGCAGCACCATCTAACCAATGGGATCTGAAAGACCCCAGCCCCTGCCTACGCTGAAAAGATCAGGCAAGCTGACTTCTGTCCAGTTACACTGTCTACCCCCAGTCACACACTCTCAGTGAGGCCCAGCAGTGCTCTCCCATCCCCGGGTGCCCGTTTTTCCACTGCACACGAAGCCCACGCATCATCTGGATGAGTGGTGGACGGCCCCCGGCCATGGAAGGACTCGGCTGGGGAGAGGTGGGGGCGGTTGGGACGGTTAATGTGTCACCTTCCACCTCCCCACCAACTTCCCTCTGGGGTCTCAAGAGACAGAAGTGAAAGTGGCAGCTGGGGCCTTGGGGGTGGGTCAGCTTGAGAGCTGTCGGGCAAGTGAGCACCATGCCACTAGTGCCAGTCTGGGCTGCCAGCCCCTGCTGGGTCAGGGGAACGAGGGTCAGATCGAGGGGGGGACGTCCCATGGAAAGGAGGGCAGGGGGTACTGATGCGAGGAAAGGCAGGCTGAAGAGAGAGGTGGAGGAGAGGCAGAGGCCATGCCGGAAGGGTGCTCTCCCAGGGCAGGAGCCTGCTCTCTTGTCTAAAGCAACAAGACCCTTCCTACCCACTTACAGAACAGAAACAGGTTGCCAGGCTAAAGCCGATGAAGGGGCCTGGCCCTGATTGCTGGGCTGGGCGCAGGAGGGGCCCGGGACCTCACACTGGACAGCACAGTTCTGAGGGACAGGAAAGTGGAGAACCCAAATATGAGCCACTAGCCGGCAATTACAATTAGACTGGGCCCCAGAGAGGCCAATCCAATCAGGGAGAGCAAATCCCCCTACAGATATCAGGGCCTCATGAGGCCACCGAAGATTTAAAGGGGCCACCCAGAGCAGCATCTGGGTCCGCCTGACTCGAAGGACAGTCTGCTAAGCCCCTGGCAGGGCAGGGCAGGCAGTGCGGCTGCGCAGGCTGCTGAGGTGGCCAGCCAGGCTGTGCTTACAGGATTAGTTTGCTGCTTTCAGGAAAGGTGCCAGGTGAGGCTAAGATGCCCAGTTAGAGGGAGGGGGGACCTGGACGGACAGTGGGGAGAGGGGTACCTGAAAACAGCTATGCAAATACTCCTCACCAATACCCAGGGTTTCACCACTCTGTGAAGACACTGTACAAAGATCCTGGGGAGCACAGACCTTGCCTCCCAGGCTCTCTCTGCCAGGAGCAGAGATCTGGAGCTATCCTTCCTCTGAGTGGAAGTCCCGCCCGCTGTCTACTATCTCCCCTGCTGTACTTCACAACCAGGGCTCCACCCAGGGAGTAGGTGAGGGGACCCAAAGAGTTCCTTCGCTCCCCTCCCCATCAGCTCCCCACCGCCCATGCTGACAGGTGGGAGAGACAAGAGGGAGCAGCTGGGCCAGGACACCTGTCCCCACCCAGTCAGCTGAGGCCCCAGGGGCCTGCCAGGAGTGTGCACAGGGGAGTCAACAGAGGCAGGCAGCTGCGGGGGCTGGAGGAAAGGGGCGCAGAGGTCAAGGAGAGGTATGACTGGGAAGGCCTGAAGCAGTCCTTTCAAAATCAGTCCTTCTCCTCTGGCCCCAACCATACCTCTCATCCAACACATTATAGACACATGCTTCACCGGAAGAAGTCCAGTCCTCCGCTCCATCCCTGTCTCCAAGCTACTTGATCCACCTGGGGTGGGAAGACTCCTCAAAAAGTGGACGGCCTCCTCCCCACACCCACTGCTCTCCCATTCCTTATTCTCCCAGCCCTCAGCCCCAAGTATTTGCCGGCTTGTGGGGGCAGGGAAGCAAGAGGGACTAGGAGACAGGAGACAGCTGGGTGGGGAAGGCAGGGCAAGACTGCTTCCAAGTCCATCCAGGGTCACTAGGTCCTCAGCCTGGAGGTCCCCTTGGGGTTACATCAGTCCCCCCCACACAACACCAAATGCCCACTGGGGACATCACTTTCTGGGAGGCTACCTGAGCAGGCAAATCAGGGGCTGGAGCTGATGTCTGGGAGAAGCAGGCACCACTGTGAACCCCTCTGTGCTGACCACGTATAGTTGCCCTTCTTCAGGTGAGGCCCTCCTTGAGAGAGCAGAAACCAACTCAGATGTGTGCAGGGACTCTTCCAAGATCACCAGGAATAAGGGGCAGAGGTGGGTGACTGCTGACCACAGACAAGAGCAAGCCGTTCTCCCCAGCCTGGAGCTGGACCACATTTCTTCCCAGGCAGGTTCCCTACTCTTGGGCCTGGGAGTCTCTTTCCGCGTCCATTGCATGAGACAGTGCAAGAAGTACTAACAGGAACCCAGGAGGGGTCTCTAAGTGTCATTGTTCCTGCCTTCCTAGCCCTCATTGGGGGCTTTCTCCCATGGTACTCAATCAGAAGATGACACCTTCCTAGGGAACCAAAGAATTGAGCCTCCAATTGCTAAGCCTCCGCCCTCTGCAAGGGAAACCAACCACATTTATTCTGCCCTCAACACATCTTCCTCCTCCTCCCAATCTCCCTGGGCCTTCTTTCCCAGGCCCCTCCTGCAGGGCGAGACCCTTCCCTTAAGCTCAGACAAAAACCCCCGAACAACTCCTAACTGGGAAAACTTAGGCATGTCACTTAACTCTCTGACTCAGTTTCCTCAATCATAAAGAACAGAGGTGGAAAGAAAGAAATGTGTCTTCATAAGTTACCATGCCCAGTACAGAGCTAGGCATACAGACACACAACAAATGGAAGCGTCCTTCCTCCGGTCCCCAGAAGTGGCCAAAGTACACTGGAAAATAGGGTGAGTAGCAGGGGCTGTCTGAGGTGCTGCTCTCTTGATGGATGTGTGTGTGTGTGTGTGTGTGTGTGTGTGTGTGTGTATGTAAAAACCCCTCCTCTGTGTGCTTCTCTGGTCTGCCCAACTCCTAGGGGAGCAGCCAGAGCCCAGCCAAGGTCAATAATCAGGCCTAGAGCCCAGAGACTCCTGGGAGGGGGAGCTGACATGAACAAGCATGGTCCCACCTGGGTGTGGCTAGCAACAGGCCAGGTTTCCTCCCTTCCCGGGCTACAGGAGACAGTGGACAGCAGGCACGACTGCGCGCCCCCCAACCCCAGGCACTGAGATTTCGGAGTCCAGCCAACGAACACACCTTTCTCCACGCCTGTCAGAACTGCCAGAAGCGTGCCTAGGATAACGGGAAGAGGAGACGCTGCCACCGCTCAGGAAAAAGTCTCAGCAAAGGGCCTTGGAGCTTGCCCAGGGATCTGCCTCCAAATGCCTGAAGGCTCAGAGGCCACCTTGATATCTCAGCAGGGCCTTGCTCATCAGGTGAATGGGGAAGGTAACAGGGACCAGTAACAAACCACCAGGACACCCAGGTGCTCTGGTTCCCACAAGGCCCGGGAAAGTCCCAAGCATCTGGAAGTTGCTTAGCTAGGGCCACAGAGAGGGGTGAGCTGGAGGGGGGTGGGCGCTGCAAGAGGCAGCAATGGAAGTCAGCCTGGCCTCCTCAAATCACAAGTCATGCTCTGGCTCTGCCCACCTGTGGTCTAACCTCAAGCCTTACTCCTCCAGTCAGCCCTTCTCGGCCTTGCCTCCAGTCTCCCCACCATTCCCAGTCTCAATCCTTTAATCATCTTTGCTGTTCGCTACCCCTCATCCCCAACAGCCGGGCAGCTTCTCTGTGGGTGACTATATACCCATGTGTATGCGCTACACACCTTCATGCCTGTGTGCCACCAAAGCAGTGGACCTGCCGGTCACAAAGGGGAAAAAGGCTAGCCCTCCTGCAGCGCCCAGACAAACTCTCCTGAGAATACATTCAGGCCCTGGCAGGATGAGAGAAGGGAAAATAAATATTCCAAGAGCCAAACAGCACCATCCCCACTAGGACAAAGTTCAAGGCCTTTCAGCAGAGCCACCAAGAGTCACCGGACAAGAAAGTGCTTGGAGATGCCAGGCTAAGTTAGAGCCATGTCTGTCCACCACCTAGCTCCACCAATAAGTTCCTCCTGTACCTAAGCTCCACTCTGTCTGATAATGGGCAGAAAGGGCAATATCACCAACAACACAGAAAGGTTTCCAACTTCCAGATTGGAGCCACTTAATACCTCCCTCCTCCCCCATGAGTAAGTCACCAAACTGGGACAGAAGGACAGACAGTTGGCCGGACTCTGGCCCCATGACTGGCTCATAAAAGCCACCAGCAATTATAGTGATGCTGAGGCTACGCTGGCCCGCCACCATCCTCCTTCCCTGTAAAAAGGAGCTAATTACCTCAAACCAGTCAGCCTCAGAAAGCCTGGGAGTCTCAGCAATGGTCCCAAGAGAGCGGGGCGTGGGGAGAAGGGGCCACCACAGTGCCACAGACCCAGAATCTGACCTTTGATGGTAAGTCCTAGGCCCACATCAGGTCTTCACACGCCCTTGCAGAAGCTGGGTGAACACAACTATGACTTGTGCCTGGGACACACAGGTCTCTATTGGCACCATCCAATAAAGCCAACTCCCTCTTGACTAGAGGGTATAGGGAAGCAGGGGTTGGCTCCAAACACAACTAGGGAAATGCTGAGCTACCCATTTGCCCGACTCCCCTTATCCCTGAGAGGTACAGAAATTAGTGTAAAAGTGTTCAGCCACACCAGGCCAGGGTAGGACCTGAGATTCTGGACCCAGTGCCAAGTTGGAGGGTGGGGTGCCCAGATGGCCAGAGCAAGGTGGTCAATAGGATGAACAGAGGGCCAGGATTCCAGGGACACAAGGACTGGGGATACCCACAGCAGGCAGCATCCGAGGAAGAAGGTGGGAAGGGCTAAGTCACAATCAGTGAGGGTCTAATGCAAGGCTTCCTGTCCCGTTCCCTCAGTGGCCCCCAGACTCCTTGCTACTGGTCCTCTAGCCCCCCACCTAGAGAGTCTACCCTCTTCTTTTTCTCCCATCACACCTCCCAGGAAAGACCCAGGGAGGGTTTTTTTTTTTAAAATCTGCTGGAGAGAGATTATATAACAGCAGCCAGAGAGACTATCATATCTCCTAGCCTCTGAGAAGAGCATGCAGCCAAGAGGGGCAAGACCTGGAAAGTCCAGGCCCTCCAGTCCAGGGCCAGCAGGGTCAGAGTGGGGTGGGCAACAGGCAGCCCCCACTAACCTTCCAAGCCCTCCTCCACTCTGCACTTGTCACTGAATATCACTGACAGGAGGGGCGGCCCAGCCTCCCAGGCCCAAACCCCAGCACAAGAGCTGGGGTGCTCTGACAGGGTCCTGCTTCTCTGCTTAGACCAGGGCCTCCAAGAGCCAGGATGTATCTTCCATCCAATGTTCTGTCCCTACTGTGCAGCGCTGCCTGGAAGAGCGGCAGTCAGATTAAGTGCTGACAGAGATTTGCTGTGTGATTTCAGGTTAAAAAGCTGAACCTCTTTGGTCTCTGAGAGTGCAGAAGCATGCTCCTTCCCTAGAGAAACTAAAGATCCCTCCTCTTACAAATGTAGGTATACACATACACACTCATAAAAACATATATGGGGTGCATTGTCAGGGCAGGGGAGCGACAACAAAGAATATGACCACTGAGCCCCAAGACTCCAAATGCCTGTGCAGGGACAGTGGGGAAAGAGCTACACATAAATTCCAGTGTCGCCCCAGATAAACAGGACCTCAGCGACCCCCACACTGATCCCACCCCACCCCCCTCTCCTGCCCAACACACTGGAAAACCACAGGAAGGAAATTCATTCCCAGGCAGGCCGTGGGAGCTGGGTCGGTCTGGGGCCAGGCTAGGTCCTGGGGCCGACGTGACCCGGCGGCCACAGGAGGGTGGACGTCTGTGAACACTGACATGTGCCTTTTCAATGCTCTCCTTGGTTATTGAGACTTCCCTGTTAGGGGTCTGGAGGGGAGTGGGAGGTGGACAGCTCCCTAACTTCAAAACACTCAGTGTCCTGCTGGCTTGGGCTCCCCTCCTATCTTGAGGCCAGAGCAGCCCAAGGTCACTGCCCCAGACGGTAAACTTCCCATAGTCCAGGGTGGCCCCAGAATGGCCTAGGAGACCCAATGAGGGGAGGAAGGGAGAAGGGGAGAGCCACCCCCAACCCAAGGAAACCAGGCCTACAAGAAGACCTCAAAGGGAGGCTGGGCAATGGAAGGGGGACACAGGACCCACCCACCATACCCTCCTCCAATCCATCAACAATGCACTGCTTAAAGGAAGGCGGAGAGCCTCCCACTCAGGAACAACCTGGGGTAACCTGGAGACTCTAAGGGTGCCCACCCTGGGGACCTCTGAAGGCTGCTAAAAGGTCAGCTTGAATCTCTAAAAGATGGGAGCTCCTTTCCCCATGTCTGTAAGACCCCAAATCTGACACAAGGGGACGGGCACTGGGATGAGACTAGATCCATTTGTCTCCTCGGTCCTCCCTTCCCCGAAACCCCCAGCAGCGCTCCCTAGACCCCCATGCTCACAGCCCAGTGCAGCCTGCCATGGGCAGAGAGGGATCCGAGAACTCTTGCCCAGATGTTGAACAGCTGCAAACTTCTGGCCCTGGGTTCTCCAGCTGGGGCTGCTGACAAACCAGATCAGGGGTCTCAGAAGTGGGACAGGAGGTGCCAAGGAAGGGTCCTGCGTGCCCACCTCCGTGGTGGCTCCACGTCCAAACTCCACAGGCGCCCGGTAAACCCAGCCCTGACACACACACGCTCACACCCCAACCCACCACCCCGGTGTCATCTGAACAACATCCCCCCTCCCTCCCCCGCTTCCCAAACAGCTGCGGCTCCCCCCCCCGCCCCCACCCTCCCGCCGCCCTCCCAGGCCCCCTTCGGCACCATTTCGGGCCAAGGAGGAGGGAACAGGCGGCGCGAGGAAGGAGAGGGAGGGAGGGCCGGCTGTTAAAATGTCAGTCGCTCCCGGCTGTCACCGGAGACCCCTTGTGAGGATGGAGCCCCTTTCCCACACCACACGGAGGCCGTCGAAGCCCCCGGGCCCCCAAAGTGGGGCGCGCCCCCAAGGTGCCCGTTCCCACCCCGACCCCAACACACAGGGGAATTACAGCCCACTCCACTTGTCCCCACGGCCGACTCCTGACACAAACAGTCCCCAAGCAATCTCCCACCAACACCGCACGAAAACAGCCCACTCCGCGAGTTCCTCCAGCGGAGGCCACCCCATCCCACCCCTCGGAGGGACCGTCTAGACCACCCTCCACCCCAAACCCAAGACGGGGTGGGGGAGGGGGCCTCTTAAAGCGGCAGGCGCCTTATTTTTCGCTACTCACCAGTCCCGCTGGGGGAAGGGGGGGGGTGTCACGACTGGGAGGGGGCAGCCCTCGCCCCCAGTCCGAGAAATCTTCCACACCGGGAAGCCGCAGCTCCGGGCGCGGGGAATAATAAATGAGGCCGGCGTCCGCGCGGGCCCTGGGCGGCGCCGGGGGGCCTGGGCCCCCGTCCTGGGCACGGGGGCGAGCAGGCGGCAGGCAGGCAGGCGGGGGACCGGGGCCGAGCGCCCGAGCCGCCTCGGCTGTTGTTGATATTTTGCTTCCTTCCTCCTTTCGGGCTCCAAAGGTAACTCCTCCAGCCCCCGGGAGTCGAGGCCGACGTAGGCACAGCTCAGCCTAGCTTGAGGGGTGGGGGGACGGGGTGACGGACAGGCGGGGGGGCCAATGGGAGGAACCCGTGGGGGCGGGGGGCGGGGCTGAATGAGGGGCGGTCCCGAGGAAGCGGTCCCGCCCCTCACCTCCCTGGGCCGGCCGGGCCCGGCCGGGTCGGCCCCCACCCCACCACCCTCCCAGCTAGGCTGCAGAGCCGGGAGTGGCAGATCCCTCCGCGGCCGGGAGGGAGGAGGAAGGGGCCGGGGAAGTAAAGTGGTCAGCTAGACCCAGAGACTTTTAAAGGGATCAGCCCGCGATCCCGATGCTCCCGCGAGCCCGTCTGTTGCCACCACGCGCCCCTGGAGAGCCTTTCCGGACGGCTCCACCGGCTGCGCGCACACTCACACACGCTGCCGCGACATCTGTCCCCCTCCCATCTCGACCCAAGCCTCTGGAGAGTTGGGAGTCTCAGTAGATAAACGGAAGGTAGACATTAAGTGGTAAAAAAAAAAAAAAAAAAAACAACCTCCAGCACCCCCACCCTTTAATGTGTGCCGTAGGCCTACTTAAGGGGACACGTTCTTTTCGGGGTGTGGGGGGGTGTTACCTGGGGAGCTCGTTGGCTCCCTCTACCTGTGACAGGCCCCCCTCCCCTCCTAGGGCCCGCCTCGGCAGATGCCCAGCAATTTAAAGCGACACCTCTTAGTTCTTGGGTGACCTAGTCCCCAGTGCCTGTGGTCCCAGAGTGCTTACAGCCGGGAGGTGGTGTGTGTGTGTGTGGGGGGAGCAGTTTAAAGAGGCGGGACCCTAATTTACCCCAGCACAGGAAACTCCCAAAAGCATCATATTAAAGAAGCGGTAGAAGCTCTTTAAAAAATACGAATAATAAGTTAAAATTCCTAGGCCCCCCCGAGGTGTGGTGAAGCTTAAGTACTCTACAACAGGAGTGTGGGTGCCATGCAGACCAGACAACTGACCCTTCAGCCTTCTGCAAGCCTTCCTGTTACCTCCAAGTTCTGCTGCTTTTTATCTGAGCTTGAGGAAATGATGGAATCTGGTTTGATCTCAAAGAATCTTACAGAACAGAAGGGCACTCAGTTCTTCACACACCCTGATTTCTATCTGACAGTCTGATTTACTGGACAAAAACTCAATTCTAGGTTAACTGCTTAAGAGACTACTATATACAGAGAGAGGCAGCAAGACCATGATTAGAAGCGTCAACTTTGGAGTGGTCAAGCTGCCTTCCTCAGATCTTATTCCACCATTTAGTAACTGAACACAGGCACATTATTTAACTTGCCTGCCCTTCATGATCCTCATGGGTAAAATGAAGGTGGTGATAATGGTACCTAACTCATACATTTTGTGTGAAGATTAAATTAGTTCATACAAGTTTATTGCTTAGAGCAGTGCCTAATTCTGCATTATAATAACTCAAGGGCAGGACTGCAAAGACCCCTTTAGGCCCATTATCCTACACTCCCTCAGAGGAGGCAAGCTCAGTGGAATTGCTCTGCAAATAGGTTGGAGGTTTATATTGGATGTTCTGAGACTGGATGCCAGCAGGCTCCTATTTCCTTGGCCTCAGTTTCCAGCCTTTCCACCTGCTCCCTCCTTCAGGAAACCTGATTTAAACTGTGTCTCACTTTGTCTCCAAATGTAGCTTCTCAATTCCCCACTGGATCTGAGAAACAGGGCCCCAGCACCAGAATATGTCAGTTTTCCCAGCCAGGCCAGGCTGACTTGTCCTGAAAACCTCTGAGTAGGCAGAGGGAGCTCATCTGCCCTGTCGCCAAAGACTGAGAAGAACAGAGCCTTGTGCCAGGCTTGGGGTTGTGGCAGTACCAGGACGGGAAAGTGCCTCCCCCTCCCCCAACTAGGGAACCTCCCCTCACTTGTGGCCTCTATTTTTAGTGCTTCCCCAGGCTCTAGCTGGAGAAACCGTTTAGTCATCAGGGTGTTTATTTTCCGGCTGTTTCCAACGTCGGGAAAGCAGAATGTTGAGACTGGAGAGATCCAGGACTGCTGGAAAAGACTTCTTAAGAATAGGCCTGGAAACTCAGCCTTCAGACCATTCGGTCCCCATTTGCAGAAAAAACCAAAGTGGGCAGGCAGCAGCCAAGCCCTCCCCTCTTCCCCCCCATCCCCACCCCTACCCCAACCCTGGGGAGACCAAGAGCTGGGTTCTCAGGCTGCCTCTGGTTTTGAGGCTCTCCAAGTCAGACACCCCTCTGGTCCAAGCTTTACTTGAAGGATTGCTGGGAAAACAAAAGCGGCCCCAGAAAAAATTCTTTCCCAAGTTTGATATTCAGAAACCCCCTCCCCAACCTCCTATAGATCTGCTTGGTGAGCCTCCCGCCAACCAGGGCTCCAGCCAATCTCCAGCCTCAGACAGGCTTGCCAGAGCTGTGATTGGCCAACTGGTCCTCCCTGCCTTGGAATGTTGGGTCCTTAACAAAGGAATGAGGAAGGAAGGTGAGTCACCTGGGAGGGTGTTAAAGGGCCAGGAGCTGGAGGGCTAAAGGAGTGGGAAGAGCTCTGTGAGGGGAGATGGTTTGTCCTCGACCCTGAGATGTCTACATTACAAGGGATATATACATATATATATACACACACATATATACATATATACATATATATGTACATATGTATCTCGAACCTCATAGGAAAGGAAAAGTAATAAGCATAAGGTCTCAATTTCCTTGGAGGATTAAAAAAGAACCTGGGGAGAAATGTTGCTGTAAGTTGGATTAAACTAAAAATTTCCTGAAAGTGACTCACTTTCTTTTTCTTCTAGTCCCTGGACTACCCATCCCAGAGTCCTCTAGGGAAATATGTCTGAGCAGTCAATCTCAGATGCTTGGATCTCATTTTTCCTTCTCCCCTTCTGGCTATCAACCCATCTTTTCCAGAGAAAAGTCATCTAACACTCCAAGCTATAAAATCCCCTAGTAGCCAGACAGATGACCATTAAAATGTGTAAGCTCCTCTGTACAGTATCATTTGCATAAATTTATATGGCAAAGGAACATCAACAGCTCCCTTTATTCACACCTCCCAAAGCATCCCTCATCCAAAATGTAAATTGGAAAGGTCTTCATCCCCAAGGGCTGTTTCTCTTCTTGCTTATTGTTTCAAACTCTGGGAAACTACTGCTGCTGTTCCAGACTGCTGGGTTGACCCCTCTCACCTTCCCACAATCATCTGGACAATCTGCAACCCTCCACATCCATTTGTCTCCTTCCTTCCACTGGAATGATCACTCTTCCAGTTTTCCAGTGATTCCAGCAGAAACCTCCAGTCTCCACCCCTATCTTCAAGCTTATGTGTACCAGTATGCCTTTCCTACATGTACATGTTCTCCATATAGACTTGTGTCGACACAAGCCTGTCCTTTCTATTCTGTGTATCTCGCTCATCAGTGCACACCATATTGTACTGACATTTTTGGTTTCCCAGTTACTCTTCTTTCTTCTGGAGATCTTGAGCTCCTGTAAGGCGAGTTTAACTCAACTGTGGGTTTTCAGAGCCTGCCATGGCATGTGCTCAACAAATGTCTGTTACAAGAACCTGTATGTGTGCTGCATATATAGCTGTATCTAAGATTATAACAACTTTATTGCAAGCCTCAATTGGTCCATGGATAGCTATGCTAGCTCAGGGATGGGGCTAGGATCCCAGATGAGCCCCACTCTGGGCCAGAGGCGGGTGAGTTGAGGCAGAGTCAGGCAGGGAAGAATCCAAGGCTGTGCTGGTGGAGGAGCTGTGCTCCAAGCTCAGTGCCAGGGTGCCTGGGACCAGGCCTGGGGCAAAGGACAAAGGCCCCACCCACCTTGGAACTGAAGGGGGCAGGGAAGGGGTACCAAAACCTGGCTAGGTCAGTGCCCCCCTCCTCAGGAGTTCTCTGCCCCCGGAGGCTGGGCAGGATGTGGTGGCAGCTGCAGGAGGGTGGGCAGGATGTGGGGGTGGGGGCTGCTGAAACGAAGGCTGACAGTCGTCTCACCAGCTCCTCCCTCCTTCCCTCTCCACACCCCCCAACCACCCCCTCCAGGTCACGTGCTTTCAGCCCGGGCACCGACGGACTATTTCCCCCTTTCCGCGGAAGGACAAAATTGACATAGCAAACGAGTCACTGCGAACTTCAGCTCTACCACGCCTTTTTCTTGCCCCTGGGATAAGCACGTAAAAGTTTGCGCGATACACTTTTCGTCAGCCTTTATCAGTAACCCAGAGTGGCTCCTTTAAATGCAAATGAACCGCCTTCTCGCTCTCGCGCGCCACCCCCCAGCCCCCATTCTAACTTCGCTCCTCGTGCCCAGACTCTGCCAGCTGCCATTGACGTCACACGTGCGTCAGCGTCGCCAGCCCAACCAGACGGCACGTGGGGGGGAAGAAGGTGGTCTTAAAGGGCCAGAAGCTTGTGTCCTGCCAGGTTATCGCTGTGAGATTTGGCCTTGAGAAAAATAAATTGGGGGGGGGGGAGTGGGGTGGTATCTGAGAACCGGAAGGAAACACAGTATAGAATTAGGAAGAACTTCCCAGAGTAGGAGGGCCAGGCCTTTCCTTTAGATTCCCCCAGAAGCTTGAGTATTTGCGCCTGGGCCTGGGAGAGAAATCAAGGAGTAGAAGGACTCTGCATTGAAGACTCACCCTATTACCATTTCAGTCTTTCCTCCATATTTACCTGGCTCGATCACAAGTGTAAGGACATCCTTCACTTAGGTATTCCAGCGCCAATAACAGCACGCAAGAGATAAGGCGATTTGAGTGTCTGTAGAATGGCTGGAGACCAGTGCAAAGACACCTCCTGTAGGAAGCCTTTTCTCACTCAGCACGTCTAGCACATCCCCGGTGTATGTAAACACAATCACACTCTCTTTTGAACACCCCAACATTTAATGAACCTGTATCTTCCTTCCATGCGTTAGCAACCACAGGGCAGCGGTTAAGAGCACAGAACTTGGAAGCATGTGACCATGGGTTCCAGGTCCATTTAGACTGTTTTCTGAGTGACTTTGGACAAGTCTCTTCATCTTGGGTCCAATAGCTGTCAAATGGAACTAATGCTATTTAGAATATAGACTTGCTAGGAGGATTAAATGGAATAATTTCTTAACCCTTATATGACACCTGTTGCATCATAGCACTCAATAACGGTGGCAGTAGGTTCTAAGATGGCCATATCCCCCACTAAACTGTGAGGTCCTTGAGAGCCAGCACCAACACAATGCCAGGCTTAAAGCTGATTTTTCAATGTTTGTTGAATTAATAAATATGAATGATTTCAGTATTTCCTGAAATCTGATCTCCAAATTCACCCCTGACATTGTTACTCCAAAGGGGAAAAAAAAAACATTACAACTGCCCCCCCCCCCCGCAAAAAAAAGATAACCCTCTCACACCCACTCTATGCCCCAGGTTTTAAGCCCTGTGGTAGAGCCTCCAGGTAGAGCTGGGGTGAGGCCCCGATCTTTGTAGTCGAACCAGAAATATTTTGCAAACAAGCCACAAATGATTGGTCTGTGATTGAGTCTTGAGGGGGCCCTCCCCACATCTCCTTCCCAACTCAGCTGTGAAAGAAAGCCCTGTCCAGGAAACCCAGGCTAGGCTTATGCCAGGGACAGGGGACACTAACAGAGCTGGAAGAGGGGAGCTTCTTGTCTCTTCAGAGCTTCTCAGCCCAGACACAAATCCATCTTTGACCTTTTCTTCCCTGGAACCCAGCTTGCCCCACCATCAATTCCTCTCCTTTCCCCAGCTCTCCCTCCCCGCCCCTATCCTACTATCATTGCCTTCAGTTTCCCCAGAATCATAGTGGGAGGCAAGGATAGTGCCAGACCTGCTGTCACCTGATTCAGCTCATTGGTCAGAGGAGCAGTAGCCACCTGGTCCTGGTTCAGTCTGTCTTGCAGCTGCTAATCGATCTGATTTTCAGTATCTGCCACATCTCTGAAGAGGAAGGACTGACAGACAACAGAAGGGACTTCCTGCCAGGGGAGGAGCTCTGAGCAGAAGACCTGGAGAGACTTTTTCCTTGAAGACCAGGAAGAAGCGGTGAGACCCTCCTCTGGCTGAGAGCAGCCAGGTCAACCCAAAGGGCCTCCTTGGGGAGGGGGCGGTATAGGTGGGCTTCACCACAGGAATCTCCCACGGGTCTTGATGTGACTCCACCCCCTGCAGGGGTGGGGTGCCACCTAGGAGCACTCTGTGTTCCAGAAAACCCCAAAATAACTCGCCTTAGCTGTCCGGCTGCTATTTCTGTCCATCTTGTTTAATTATTCAAACCTAAGTTGGGGAGCGAGCTATAAAAAGATCTCCTACTTGGGGACCCAGGAGAGCTGGGAGGCCGGCCAGGTTGCAACAGCAGCAGACCACAGGGTTTGGGTGAGGTCACTAGGTCCAGCCTCCCGCCTGAAAGTTCCAGCTGTAGTTTGCTTGCTTCCTCTGCTAGAAGGCAGACTCAGGACTCCATCCCGAAAGCTCCCTCCTGTCCTCATTTTAGCATCCTTCTTAGGGACCCTGTCCTGCCTGGGAGTGGGATTCACCCCCTCCACTCTGGAATCATTTCCTCTCAGCTGCCTCTTTGCTGGCCTGCTCCCCAGTCTGGCTCTGAATCCAGATAATATTGTCTACAACTGGGGTGACAAGGAGGGCAGAAAAGAGGTTAAGTCAGGGGATATGGACGGGCGATGGACACCATGTACTTGGAGGACACTTCAGGGTGTGGCAGATTCCTGACTATTACAAGTACTGAGAGCCTTCAGTGGCTCTGACAGTGTCTCTGATGGGATGGAACAAGAGGAAGGAATTTCTTTTCTGGGTTTAGTCTACTTCTCCTTGGCTAGAAGTCCAATGTTACTTTTCACTGAAGGGGAACCCGGGGCAGGATAAGTGGGGAATGCAGGATTTCTCTTGGTCCCCTTCTTGGCCCTTCCTAGAAAGGTGGTGATAAGGGGCGTGGTCCTGACTCTGGGGTTTGTGGAGGCCAGAATTGACTGGGTTCTTGTTAATGACACAGTCTGAGCAGGAGAGGCCTCAGAGACCTCAGGGACCAACACAGGTTGAGGCAGAGTTCCAGGAGGGACAGAAGGATGGGCCTCAAGTCCCAAGAGAGAGCGAGACAACTGGGGCAGATCCAGAGACCAGGTAGAGAGAAGGGCAGATACGTGAGAGCTAAGAACAGGGTGAGGCACTCAGTGTGGGAGAAGAAACCAGCAGCCTGGGGGAACTGGGATGGGGGAGCAAGGCAGGACTTTCCAAGAGTCAGTGTGGGACTTGGGTGTTAAAAAAGAACCTCGGGTTTCACACTTGGCCTATTTTGGGGCTTGTTCCCACACATCCCTGGCTGAGGCAGCAGCAGCTCCTGTGAGGTCCAGCAGGCTCTCCCAGCTGAGGCTGCTGCTACAGCTACCAGGGATGGGCTGGGGCTGGGAGGTGGGCCGTTGCCTAGCAACCTGAGGCTGCATACCTGGAGGGCAGAGGAAGGGCCTTGGCACCGCTGGGGGAAATGGCAGGGGGAGTTAACTCAGGCTGGATGGGCAAAGCTCCCAGCCACATCTCCCATCCTCCCCGGGACTGTTGGGGGGCAGGGGGTGGGGGAGGACACGGAGGGACCACGGGGTGTACTCTATCACCCAGTAGGTGTGTTGAGAAGTATAAAGGTATGGTCCTTCTCCAGGATGCTGTGACTGTGTGCGTGTGAACCTGGGCCACACACCAGCCTTTCTGGGAAGGCCGGAAGCTGGCCAGGCTGTGGCTGAAAGACATGAAAAGGCATCTTTCATCGGGTGATAAGAGGGGTCAGGTACTTGCCCTGTCTGCTGAAAGGTAGGGGCCTCACTGGAAATGCAGGGTCCCAAGAATGGAAGCTCAGTGAGGTCTGACCTGAAGGAGAAGCTGCTGGAACAGGCAGAGCTTCCTGGTAAGGCAAATGAAGGGGATGTATCCTGGCAGCGGGTCCCTCACCCATCTGGAAATCTTTCAAGTTCTCAGAGCTGCAGTTTTCTACTCTGGTTCATTCGTTTTATTCTTTTTATTTTTAAAGAAAAGGTATAGGCAGGAATGAAGGTGAGCAGGCAGGCAGGAAAAGAGAGGAGGAGGCACTTATTTTATTTAGTGGTTACCTTGGTTCTTTTCGCTGACCCCGGGATGCAAATCTTGGTTCTTAGAGTGTACGGGGACTGCGCCCGACTGCTGCTCCACCAGGGCGTGCCTACCTTTTTTGTCGTTTTAAAGAGGAAGGAAGGCAGCTAGCAATGAAGGCAGCCAGGAAGGAAGAGAGAGGAAGAAGCGTTTTATTTAGTTGTTCATTTTAGTTGTTCGTCCCACCCCTGGGCCTTGGACAGCTCTATGTGGACTGCACACGAGGACCGGGCTTAACACCTGAGCCACCAGGGCATGCTTATTTTCTTATATTTTATTTATAATCATATACCTTATTTTTAAGTTGAGTGGAGTTTGGCAGAGCTAGCCATCAATTGGTTCTTTCTCCCTCGAACCCTGTCCCCTACGCCCCGCCACCAAGCACATCTCCAAGAGACTGCGACCTCTGTGGTAGGACACAGGGCCATCAGCACTCAGGTGCTTAGCCCTAACTCGAAAAAGCTCCGCCTCGAAGCGCCAGCTGCCTGCTGGTCACCACTGTCAGCCCACCCTGCCGCGCCCATCAGGCTCTCCCTGGCCCATGTTGGCTAATAACTTCTTGCTGTCTATGCTGGCATGGCCCCCAGTTCCACAGGGAACGGGGTGTGCTTCAGCCCCCTCCTCTTCTCAGTCAGGGCTAGAACTTTAGAGTCTGCCATCTCACACACTGGCCGCTGGAGGGCTAGGTTTCCAGAAGACACCAGGCCAGAGAGAGGCCACCCTGGTCCTGACCTATGAGGAAGATTAGCAATTGGGGACAAAAAGAGCACCAGCTTGTTTTGGTTTCCTGCTTGCTTTGTGCCAGGCATTCTGAAAAGCACTAGACACACTATTTCCATCATCATATAAAAGCCCATCTGACAGAGAATTAGCACCCTCATTTTACAGATGATGTAACAGCAGAGAGGTTAAGGAGCATGTTTGTATCCAGACAGCACGAAGTGACCATGGGTGTGGGCCCCAGGCCAGCCTGAGTGCAGCCAAGGGTCAAGGGAGAAAATGGTTTCATCGCTGCCAAAGAAGAGAACCCTGACCACATGGTCACAGGGACTGTGAATCCTGGAGTTGCCCAGGATTTCACGCAGACATGGACTAAGAGCGTACTTAGGGCAAGACCCTCGTAGATTCAATGTTGAACGTGTTAATGATGACGCGCCCTGGTGGCTCAGGGACTGAGCCCGTGCCTGGGGCACAGTCCACAGACACCCTAAGGACCTGGGTTCATGACCCCGGGACCAGGGGGAACAACAAAAATGAACAACTAAATAAATAAAATGCCTCTCCTTTCTCTCTTTCCTTCCTGCCTGCTGCCTGCCCGCCTGTCTTTCTCTTTAAAAAAGAAAGTGCTAGTGAAGAAGAAAAGACACTTAGAGACCCAGTATGGTCACACAGGAAACTTGGAATTACCCAGGTTTAAGAAGAGAAGGCTGGGTTGGGAGACCTGGGATCCCATCCCAGCTCAGCCTTTTCTAGCTGTGTGACCTTATGCAAATCACTGGTCTTCTCTGAGCCTCATTTTCCTCAGTGATAATGTGAGGACGATGCTCATAAAGTTGTGCAAAGATTATAATAAGAGAATGTCAGAATACTTGGAAGGCACTTTGCTACAACAAAACTCCTCTCCTTCCATCCCCTACAGAAGGAGAGGGCCTCACGTAACCAAGGGCAAACTCGAGAGGTACAAGGTTGGACGTATAGTCCCAGGATCCCAGAGCCTGGCAGATGTTCATGGGTCATGTAAAGCACCCTCTTTCTCCTCTTTCTCTTGACAGGGCAGGGAGGGGAGGTCATGTCCACCATTACTCAGGAGTAAGGTGACAGGTGACAGTGGGAACACAATTCCTGACTCCTATCTTCTTTTCTAAGATCGATATTGAAAGTAGAAAGAAAATAATTATGGTTCTGGAAAGGTGAGAATCCTGTCTGCAGCTCCTTCATCCCTTGACTCCCCACCCCCACCCTTTGAAGTTCTGCAGATTCACCAAGGGCTCTTGTGCAGATGGTTGGGTGGTCTCTTGTGCAGATGTTGGGTGGTCTTGCCCCATCTGAGGAACTTTGGAGAAAGAAGAAGTGCCTCATGGCTGGAGGTGAAAATGAAAGATTCCAATCTTTCAGGGGAAGAAAAGTTAGATTTTTAAAACTCTCGGCTTGGGGTGCTCCCTGGGGCTCAGGTGGCTGAGGTGCTGGTGCGCAGACCACACACGGCCCAAAGTTCAGGTTCAAGATCTGGGACTGAAAAACCAAAATGGACAACTAAATAAACATGTCTCTTCTTCCTCTCCTTTCCTTCTTTCCTCTCTTTTAAAACAAAAAAAAATCCAGGCTTTAATCCCCTCCAGAAAGCAGAGGTCAGCAGTCGCTCGTTGGAGTCTCCTACACCTTGACTCCTCAAGAATATGGTATCAGCTGGGCGTCTCCAGGGTCTCAGCCCACTCTCCAGAGACCTCAGTACAGCCTGCACTTGAACAGAATTCATAGGTGATTTAATGAACTTTCAGGACTCAGAAGCACTGCTATAATTGATTCTTGGACCCTGTAAGCAGGAGAGTGATTTTCAAACCTTTTTTTTAAGAGGAAGGCAAGCAGGAATGAAGACAGGTAGCGAGGAAGAGAGAGGAGGAGGAAGCTTTTTATTTTATTTATTCATAAAACAAGGTTAAGACCAGCTTTTTTTTTTTTTTTTTTTTTTTAAGGAAAGATGCAGACAAATGGTGAGTAGGCAGGCAAGCAGGAAGAGAGGAAGAAGAATTTTATTTATTTTATTTAGTTGTACATCTTGGTTGTTCTCCCTGGCCCCAACACGAGAATACAGGCCCCCGGAATGTATGTGGACTGCACTCAGCCAGATGCATGGGACCTAACCACTGCTCCACCAGGGCTCACCATCTTCTTTTTTTTTTTTTTTTAAGGAAAGGTTTAGGCAGGAATGAAGGTGAGTAGACAGGCAGAAAGAAAGAGGAGGAGGAAGCATTTTTATTTTATTTTCATTTAATTGTTCACCCTGGTTGTTTCCCCATCTCCCCACACGCCCAGGACTCACACTCAGGAGTATTGGCTTCAGAAGTATCCACTTCTTCGGAGGCGATTGACCTAACCACTATCCACTAGGGCATGTCTTTTTTTTTTTTTTAAGGAAAGGTGCAGGCAGGAATGAAGACAAGCAGGAAGGTTGACAGGAAGAGAGAAGAGGAGGTATCTATTTTATTTACTTGTTTATATACCTGTACCCCAGTGTCCCTGGGGGTCCTTGGGATGTATGTGGACTGTGCCAGCTTGACTTTACCAGTAAGTCCCCAGGGCTCACCAAGAAGCATTTTATTTATTTGGTTGTTCATTGGTCTGTATGTGAATTGAGCCCCATGTGCAGGTGTAACCCCTGAGCCACCAGGGCGTGCCAAAGAGTGATTTCTAGAATGAGGTGCTTCAGGGAGGCTGGTGAGGAGGGCTGTGTGCGGGCCCAGAAATGTCTCGTTGCACACAGTGGGCCTCCTTTAAAGGCAGACCACAGCCGAAAGCTGTCGGGAAAGCGCCTCTGCTCTGTTAGGGCTTGTCTTTGCTCGACAGTGCTACTGTTCCAGGGCCCCTGACGGCTGGCTCAGAGACAAACACTGTTCGTGAAAAGAGCAGGTTTCAGAGCCATCTGTGTAACAGCCTCCTATGCGGACATGTGCACACAGGTGTATGTGTATTCATCAACTCTCTGAACTTAGTGGCTTAGAATAGTTCTTGTTATATTGTTTTTGCAGATGTTTAGGAGGTAGGCTGGGTTCTGCTGGACAGTTTTCACTTAAGGTCTTACGCTGTTGCCCTCTGAAGGATTTGTGGGGAAGCCTTCCTCACAGACCTGGCATCCTCTCTGGGAACAGACACAGGTGAGGGCTGGAGAAGCTGTGATGCGGTCTCTCCCCTCTATCTGTGGTCTCTCCAGTACAAGGCTCCAGGGTAGCTGGACTTTGTACCAGGTGGCTTAGGGCTTAGAATATGTGTCCTGAGATAGAGCCAAGGTGATCAGTCTTGCTTCTTAGGGCCTAGCCGTGGGAGTCACCCAGCATCCAGGTACTCTGTGGTCCATTAAACGCAAACTACCTACAGCACAAAAACCCAGGTTCAGATCTGGGGCCTGAGTGAAAAACCAAAATGAACAAATAAAGATGTTTCTTTCTCCTCTTCCTCCATTCCTTGCACGTTTCTTCCCCCTCTCCCATTCTGCCACAATATGTCATTAGACATGCATGCGGATAAATGGGAAGAAAGCTTGGAAGTATCTAAACCAAAGTCAAAGTCAACCACACTTACCTCTGGGGAAAATGGGGTGCAGACATGTTTCGCCTTACCTTCATCCATCTTGAGTCTTTTACAATGAGATGAATATACATTCTTCTCTTTGTTTAATGAAAAGGAAACTGAGAAGAAAAAGGAAAACTTTGCTGAAAGCCTTTTTAATAAGAGGGTTTAATAATAAATAGGTATTTCTGGGGAACGCTGCATAGTGCATCTAAATTTCATTATTTAATTAGGTTGATTATAATACATTTTAATAGGATGCAGAAATGTGGACAGTATTATGTGTTTCCAGTTTTACTGAGATTTAATTGACATACGACATCATCTAAGTGGGAGGTATACAGTGTGCAGGAATTGAATCACGTGTCTTGCAGAATGGTTGCCACTTAGAGTTAGTTAACACCTCATCGCTCGCTTAACTATTGTTTCGTTGTTGTTTTTAAAAGGAAAGAAGCAGGCAAGGGTGAAGGTGAGTAGGCAGGCAGGCAGGCAGACAGGAAGAGAGACGAAGAAGAAGCATTTATTAATTTATTTATGCTGTTAGTTGTTCATCTTGGTTGTCCCCCTCCCCCCAGACCCTGGGTCATAAACTCAGGTCCTTGAACTTTATATGACCTGCACTATCCAGAGCTGCAGACTTAACACCCGAGCCACCAGGACATGCCATCATAATTATCTTTGTGTGTAGGTGTATGTTGAAAACATTTAGGATCTACTTTCAGCAACTGTCAAGTATAGTCGGTTTTCTGTACATTAGATCCGCAGAACTGTGGGGTGCGCCCTTGTGGCTCAGGCAGCTGAAACACTGACATGTGGACCACATAAAGCCTAAGGACTTGGATTCTGGACCCGGGACTGGGGTGAAAAACCAAAATAAACAACTAATTAAGATGATTCTTCTTCCACCCCTTCCTTCCTTAAAATGCTTCTTCCTCCTCTCCCTTAAAAAAAAAAATATGTCCTCAGAACTGATCTTTCTTTTTTTAAAGGAAAGGTGCAGCAGGAATGAAGGCAAGTAGGCAGGCAGGCAAGAAGAAAGGAGGAAGAAACATTTATTTCATTTTATTTAGCTGTTCATCTTGGTTGTATCCTCAGCCCCAGGTATCGAACCCTGGTCCTTGGGATGTATGTGAACCCACTGTGGTGGACTTATCCACCAGGCCACCAGGGTGCACCTTACATTTCTTTAAACTGGAAGTTTCTATCCTTTGACTAAACTCTCCCCATTTCTCCCACTCCCATGGTCAGTATTACTCATTCAGCTAACAAATATTTATTGAACACCTACTGTGTGCTCCTTGAATAGTTACACTCAGAAGATCGAAGGTCTTGTTAATAGATCTGCCTTAACCTTGAGGTGGGTCCAACCATTGCCTCATCCTGTTTAGCACTTTTAGCTGGAAAAAGAGAAGGCAGGTTTGTTGAGAAGGTGGCATTTTGGTGTCAGAAGACTTCAATATATTAGATGAAAACAGAAAAATTGTCACGCCTTTGTGGATCAGGCAGCTGAAATGGTTGGGGTGTAGACCATGTAAAGTCTAGGGACCTGGGTTTGAGACCAGGGGCAGGGACTGGTAACCAACAATAAACAAATAAACTTAAAAAGTGCTTCGTCTTTCTCTCTCTTCCTTCCTCTCTTTAAAATAAAGAAAAAGAAAATAGTGAAAATGCTTAACCCCACTCTTCCAGTTTCCCACTATTGTGTAATAAACCTTTCAGACACAAATGAAAACTTAGAGACTTAAAGCAACATCATCTGAGGCAGGCAGGGGCAATTGGTGGTGGAGCCCACTGGACAGTGGGGAGGAACACTTGGTGATTTGATGGAGGACATGGTGTGCTGACATATATCTAAGAAATGGGGAAGCTATGCACAGGAAATTATGTTAATGTGTAGAATAAACTACAATAAAAAATGAATTAAAAAAACCCAACATCATCATCATCATCATCTTCGTTATCGACATCGTCATCATTCTGAGACCATTCTCTCCTCAGGTCTCTCATGTGGTTGCACAGACAGTGACCAGCGTCACATCAAAGGCTTCCTCACATGTCTAGTTGTCAGCTGGGAGTCCAGCTGGGAAGGTTAGCAGGGACTTCTTCCCTTGACTTCTCCATGTGACCATGGCTTCCTTGCAACATGGCAAAGGGCTTCCAAGAGCAATTGACCTAACAGTATCGGATGGAGGCAAAGTCACTTTGATGACCTAGTTTTAGAAGTCACGTGCCTCACTTTCCCGCCTGGATTCAAAGGAAGGGAACATAGATGCCGCCTCTCAGTGGGAGGAATGTCAATGCCATGAGAAAAGCATGGAAATAGGAGATTTTAAGGCCATCTTAGCAAATACAACCCGCGACTTCACCAGTGACCAGGAAATGGAAACAAAACAGCGATGCTTGCATTTTTCAAATCCGCAATTGACTCAGTTAACACAGAGGAAAAGCCGAATCCTTGTGTGTCAGACCAAGTGGGTGAAGTTTTGCTGCGATGAAAGCAAACCACCACTCCCCACCACCCCTCAATCTCAATAACTTAACATAATGTGTGTCTCAGTGCAGCCATTGGCTAGTTCTCCAGGGTGCTAACTACCTGCCAGGGACTGAACTCATGGCACATGTTTCACCAGGTTAGTAGGGGAATCTCTGCTCCAGATAGTCACTCAGGGACCGAGGCCAACGGTGGCTCCATGTCTCATAGCTGCACCACTTGGAGCGCAGACACCACATCCGGGAAAGATGATCAGAGAGTCGTCATATATTGGCTTTTTACTGCCTGGACGTGGAAATGACAAACTACACTTCCCCTCATATATCCTTGGCTCAAAGTAGTACTAGTCCCTCCTAACTGCAATGGAGCTGGGAAATGCAGCAAAGCAGATGGAGTTTGGGTTACTGTCTGGCGGTCTCTGCCACACCTGTGTAGTGCTACCAGGCCATTGATGATCTGATTTCCACCTAACTTCCAAGCTGTCTCACCAGCTACACACATGGCCAACCACCTCACCTCCTTTAGATCATGACCGAGGCGTTTCCTCCTCAGTGAAATGTCTCCGGATCACCCGTTCTAAGTGCAGCCCACCCTTCATTGCTGTCCCCCATTCTGCTCTGTCCTTCTTCCAAAGCATTTGTTACTTCTAACACACTGCAGTGTCTGTCTTCCCTGCTACAGTGTCGGCTCTGTGAGGGCTTGATCTATGTCTTCTTTGTTCAGTGATGTACCTGGGACGTACGGTAGTGCCTGGCACACAGAGGGCACTTAATAAATATTTGTTAAGGAGTCGAATTTTTAAAAATACATGCTGCTGGCAAGGTTGTGGTAAGACTAACACTTCCATGCCCTTTCAGCGGGCCTATAAATGGATACAATACAGCTTTTAAGTATACTTTCTATTTTGAAATAGTTAAAAATCTAAAAAAAAAAAGAGTTGTAGAGACAGTACAGAGTTCCTATACGCCCCTCAGCCAGGTTCCCTAAGGCTAAACTCACCATGGAACAGTTATCCAAACTAAAAACGAATGTTAACCTATGGCTCTTTATTAAATTCCAGAGTGTTACCAATGTACTAATTTTACCAATTTTCCCATGAATGTTCTTTTCCCTGTCCCAGGATCTAGCCCAGGGTCCCATGCTGCATTTGGCAATCCGTATTTTTTAAATGTGCACGTCCCTTGTGGATTAAAGGGTCCTGTTATGTTATACTGGTTGAGAGGCAGCTGAGGCTTCTGAAAAGCTCCAGCAGGGCTGGGTTGGTGTGCATTTGGGCTGGGCTGCTCTCTGGACCCTGGACCACTGGCCTCAGGAGGGTATATCAGTTTTCTCTCACTTTCTAGGCCCTCTTCCTTTTCTTTTCTTTGGTGCAGGCAGGAATGAAGGCGAGTAGAGACAGGCAGGCAGGAAGAGAGCGGAGGAATAAGTATTTTATTTAGTTGTTCATCTTGGTTTTACATCTGGGCCCCAGGTCTTGAACCTGGGTCCTTGGGATATGTGGCCTGTGCTCTTGACTGAAGGCAGCTCACTAATCTGCTACTCCACCAGGACATGCCCTCATTTTTTTTTTTTTTTTTTTTTAAGCAAAGATGCAGTCAGGAATGAAAGTGAGTAGGCAGCCAAGCAGAGGGAGAAGAGAAAGAAATGTGTATTATTTAGTTGTTCATCTTTGTAGTCCCCCACTCCCCGCAACCCCCCACCAGGGGACATGAACCCAGGTCCTGTCTGCTGTCCTTATCCACTAGGCCACCAGGGTGCACTTTGTGTCCTCTTTCTTTTAATGAAAATGTATTGTTAGCATGTCCTGGGCTCTGGGTGGCATAGTCCCTGTAAAGCCCAAGGACCTGGTTTCACAGTCTGGGATGGAGGAACAAGCAACCTGAAGCAACAAGCAACCTCTTCTCTGCCTGCCTGCCTGCCTGCTTGTCTACTTGCCTTCATATCTGCTGGCTTCCTTCCTCTAAATAAATAAATCTAAACAAAAATTAAGAGACTGAAGGAGGGAGAGGGAGGAAAGGAGTGAAGAAGGAACATTTCTTTCTTTTTTTCCCCCCAATGGAAAGTGCAGGCAGGAATGAAGGTGAGTAGGCAGGCAGGCAGGAACAGTGGAGGAAGAAGCATTTTTATTTTATTTTTATTTAGTTATTCATATTGGTTGTTCCCCCCGCCCTGGGACTCAAACCCAGACCCTTGGGATGTATGTGAACTCTACTCTTGGCAGGAGGCAGCAGATCCAATAGCTACTCCACCAGGGCGCACCAGGAGAAACATTTTTGGAGGACATTAGACCACAATTAAAAAGACCTTTCATAAAGTGCATGCCCTTTGATGCAGCAGCTTCCCTTATAGAAATACAGTCGCAGGAAATCGTTGGGCATAGGATTTAGACAGCGCAAGGACAAATCAGGAAGCATTCTGGTTGTAAGAGGAGGGAGGTGACGTGATCTGGGAAAGATGGCATTGGCCTCTCTGGGGATCCCAGTGCCAGAGACTGGTGAGTGTACCGCCAGATGCTGCCAGCTGGTGACTCAGTTCCAGCAGCTTCCCTTCTTGGGTGCCGCCTCAGATTTCAAAATCCCGCAGCAGAAGGGAATGAGGGTATTTGCTCTTGAATCCTGAGCCCAAGGTCCTGGTCAGTGGGTGGTGATTCTGCTGGTCCTGTAACCCCAGCAGAGAGGGAGGGAGGACCTTTCCCTAAAGGAGAAGAGCCACAGAGAACAGCCCCACCAGACAGCCACCACAAAGTTTTCGCCACACAGCTTTTTATAGATCAAAATCTAAAAATGGCTATTTGATAGTGTGGTATAGATCCCATTTAATACGGGGAAATGTTTACAATGTTAAAATGGAAAAATCAGGTTCTAAAATAGGATGTATGTGGTGATTCTAATGACAAATAGAATGGAAGAAACATCGAAATCTTGCAAGTGGCTATCACTTTGTGATGATACCATTGTTTTTACTTTTTTTTTTTTTTTGCTTTTAAAATACTGAAAATATTTTATAGGCATATTCTGGTGCTCAGGTGTTAAGTCTGCAGCTCTGGTGCTCTCCGTATGGACCGGGTTTGCAGCCTGGGGCTGGGGTGCGGGAACAACTAAAATGAACAACTGAATAAATGCTTCTCCCTCTTCTCTCTTTCTTCCTGCCTGTTTGTCTTCATTCCTGCCTGCTTACCTTCCTTCTTAAAATTATGCATTTTCCATAATGAATTTGTATTTAATCAGGAAAAAAAATTTAAAGAAAAAGTGCAGGCAAGAATGAAAGCAAGTAGCAGTTAGGCAGAGAAGGAAGAAACATTTATAGTTGTTCATCATGGTCGTTTCCCATGGGTGTCAGACCCGAGCTTGGACGTATGCAGGTATGTCCAGAACTTGTCCACTAGGCCACCAGGCACACCAACTCAATTTTTAATTGTTAGATGATGGAGCTGGTGGAGCGTCTAAGCTGCTGTCACCCTGCCTTTATCTGGTGGCAGAACAAAGCGGCTCTGGAGACTTCTCTGGAAGCATGGCCCAAGAACAAGGGCTATGCCACCCTGTATGCCTCTCACGCCTCTGTGCTGGCGTCAGTGTGTGCTGACTTTCCTTTTCATCGGAGTAGCAGAAACTCATTGAAGTAACAGAACAGAACGAATGGTACTGCCCCTCATTTCTATTCCCCACAAGTGCCCTCTGCCAAGTTGGCGTATCAATCCAAACAGCACATACATTGACAGCTTTTCACATGGGTACATACAGACCTAGCTTTTTATTCCCTCAGAGGAAGGAAGGGAGGGAGAGGAGGTTGAAGCAGTTTCTAAAATGTATTTAGTTGTTTATCTTGACCCCCCACCCCACCCCCAGCCCAGGGTCCTTGGACTATGTACATGGTCCACACCCCAGCCGTCTCAGCTGCCTGAGCCACTAGGGTAGCCTAGCTCACTGTTTATTGAGTGTATGATAGCCCGTTGCGTGGCTGCACAGCTAAAACCAGGGCTGTTACAGATGGTACCGTACACGGAATCCGGAGTGCTTGGCTTTCTAATCCGCCTATCCTACTGGGGAAATTCCTTGCTAGGCATGTGAGCTTACATTTTTGAAATGATAGCTTTATTGAAATATAATTCACATATTATAAAATTCACCCTTTTAAATGATATAATTGTTTTTTTGTTTTAACTGTAGTCACAGAGCTGTGCAGCTATGACGATGTCATCATAGTTTAATTACAGGACATTTTCCTCCTCTCCAAAAGAAGCCCATACCCAGGAGTAGTTATTCTCCATTTCTCCCCTTTTTTCAGGTCCTGCAAACACTGATCTACTTCTGTGTCTATGGATTTACCTCTTCCGTACATTTCATGGATGGAATCACATGTGACCTTTGATGCCTCTTTCACAGCCTATTTTCAAGATTCTTCCATGGCGTAACCTCCGCACTTCCTTCCTTCCGACGGCCTGGCATGATCCTGTGGTATAAGTGCCACCTGTTTACGTAGCTGTTGATGGCTGGCATCCGGATCACTTCTGCGTCTTTGGTTATTAGGGATAACGATGCGATGAGCACGTGGGTACAGATTTTCGTGTGGACACCTGCATTCAGCTTTCTTGGGCATACCCCTAAAAGTGGAACTGCTGGATCATCTGGTAACTTGAACACTTTGAGGAGCTACCAAACTCTTTCCAAAGTAGCTACACCATTTTACAACCTCCTTAACTCTGAGTTGCACCTGCTTGGAACCTTCAGCAACGCTCATCACTACCTGTCCGGTATACGTTAGCCATCCTGCTGAGGGGCCAAGTGGTAGCTAATTGATTTTGGTTTGCATTTCACTAATGACTAGAAAGGTTGATCTTTTCATGGGCTCATAGCCACTTACGTATCTTCTCTGGAGAAGTGGCTAATCAAAGTCTTTGCCAATTTGTCTTTTATTTTGGGGTTGTAAGATGTTTTTTTTTTAACTTTTTCTTTTAGTACATATTATATATATATCTATATCTATCTTATCAGAGATTATAATTTGCAAATCTCTTCCCTCATTCTGTGGCTTCTTTTTTAAAGGAAAAGCAGGCAGGAATGAAGGTGAGCAGTCAGGCAGGCAGCACCTCATCTGTGTTTAAGTTGTACATCTTGATTGTTCTACCCTGCCTGAACCATAAACCTGGATCCTTAGGATGTGGATTGCGCTTGGGCCAGAGGCAGTTGACCAAACTACTACTCCACTAGGGCGCACCAGGTTGTCTTATTTTCTTTAATGTATCCTTTAAAACACAAGTTTCTAAGTTTAAGTCTAATTTGGCACGTGCTTTTGTTGTCATGAAAGTGTGTATTTGTTTCCTTCTAAGAGTTTTAGTTTCAGCTCTTACCTCTAGGTCTGTGATGCTTCCATTTTTGTTGCGGGCACAGGTTAGGGGTCCTGCTTCATTCTTTTGAAACACCAATCCCCAGTGTGTCCTGCCACCCTGCACCTACATTTTTGGGGTATTTTTTTTTAATGTAGTAATTACTCAACACATTAAAATAACTTTCTATGTATAGGTTCCCCATTCCTTAGATATATGTTAACACACCCTGGTCTCCACTTACATTTTTGATGTCCCCCAAGCGTCCCCCTCACAGGTTACCCCTCAGTCATAGGTGCTAAATGCCTGCATGGCAGATTGTGAACTTCATGTGTGGAGACACTGCTGGGGGTGAAGTGGGGTGTGGGGGGGGAGGGCTTGAAGGGAGGGCAGGAGAGTAGGGGCTGAAGGAAATGGAAGCTGGAAGCGCTTTTCTCAGAGCACTAACAAAGTAGGTGAGTATTAACTCTTGAGTGAATGGGCCTGAGTTTAGAGCCATTCTTTGCCCCGGCCTCCACCCCACAGATGTTGGTCTCAGGCAGCACTTTAAGCCGAGAGCTCAGTTCCACCATCTGTTAAACTAAGATGGTGACCACTGACCTTTGTAGACTATGAGGAGCAACTGTCTGTAAGTACCCAGCCCTGAAAGACCCTCCTTCACGGTAACTGTAGATACTCATATGGTGTGGCTGTGATCACGTGAGGGGGCCTTGCAGTGGGGCAGTGTTGGAGCCGTTTGGCGGCGAGTGTGAGCTTTTTAATGACTGATCATGTATAGAAACTTGGATCCACTGGTATGCATCACTGTCACCTAGAGCAAGGCGGTACTTGAAGACTTTGCTGTGACATGTTAAGGGGGAGGAGGATGTGACTGAGATTGAATGTGACAGCAAGATGGATCCTGAGTGACAGAATGGAACAGTGTGCAGGGAGGCAGGCTGTGGGGCAAACCTGTGGGTGCCCAGTAGGGCTGCCTGGGAGCTCGGATATTGGGGCAGATGTCTGTGCTGTGCCCTCCCCACAGATGTCCATCCCTGCTTGCAGGGGAGGGGCTCTCCTCACGGAAAGGGGCTCTGGCTTAGGCACCTTTGGATTGTCACCCAAGGCTCAGGGAGCAAGCCTGCTGGGAATGTGTGCCAGATGGGCGGGGCAGAGCCCCAATGGCTTCTTCTCTGGCTTCAGTCTTCAGAGTGGTTGATAAACACAGAATCGAAACCTAAGCATTCCTTCCTCCTCTGTCCCCTGGGGGAGGGAAGGGAGCAATAAACGCCACATCTCATTAAGCTTTTACGAGCTCAGGCAGGCAGAGTAGGCCCACACCGGAGGAGGCATGGGCTGGGGAGGCTGCAGGAAGGACACCCCAGCTCTCCCAGGGAAGATCTGTCCCAGAACTTGGAGGCATGCTCTGCAGGAAATGAAATGAGGGATGGACGACAGATGGGGGAGGGGTAACTGTTGCTGCTGGTTTTATTGAGATGAAATCAGAAGGGCAACAGGGACCAGAAGTCAAGTAGATGTGGGGACAAGAGAGAGACAGAGGCAGAGGTGAGGCTATAGAGCTACTGAAATGGCCTGGAAGAGTCTGCCATAGGCGTGAGTCCAGAAGGTGAGCAGGAAAAGGGAAACCTGCTCTCTGCTATCTGAAGTAAAGAGATCTTAAACATGAGTGGGAATCTCATGGCCCGACCCCAGGGGACTTCAAATTCGAGGTCTACACGTACTCCTGTGCTCAGGTGGCTGTGGTGCAGGCCATGTAAAGCCTACAACCTGGGTTTGAGTCCTGTGTCGGGGAGGGGGAATACAGTCTAAAAGACTGGCATGCACAGGGGAAATGAGAACTCTTTCTCTGAGCTCAAAAAGATGAACGAGTGAAAATGGTTATGGCTGCACGGTGATCCCGAGTGGATGGGTGGGAGAGAATAAACACCCTAGTGACCTACATATCAAACAGACCAGACAGTGGAATGGGCTTGTACGTTAATGGAGGGTTGTCTTGCCTGATGCGTTGTGGTGTCCAGCCAGCAATGCCCGCCCCTTCTGGGGATGTGGGCGACGGCTGGTGGGCAGTAGAGCTGGAGCAGGGTCCCAGGCTCACCCCCCATCCCCTGGCTGACAGACTAGGGTTCTGGGACTTAAAAGCTACACAGTCAGACTAGGCGAGGTTCCCTTCACCAGACCCCTCCTACTAGGGTAAGGGGACCCAAAGGAACTCCAGGAGCCTGGCCCAGCGCTAGCGCTGCATCTGTCCATCCATAAGGAAGAGGTGTAGTTAGTGTTAAGAAAAGCTGAGGTAAGAGGGCTTGGGTAGCGCCCCCTGCCTCCATCACTTCCGCAAGAATTTCTTGTTGAGGAGGAAGATGAGGAGATTGACGTTGACCTTGGCCTTGTTGAAGAGTTTCATGACAGCCACGCCCTCATACTGGAGCTGCAGGAGGTCCTAGGAGGGAGTCAGGAGCAGGGGTCCAGGTGCCTCGCTGTGCCCAGACAGTCTACAAACACTGCCATCTTGGCATCCTGCAGTGACACTGGCCATGGGAACGGGACACTGAAACCCCACCTCACCAATGGGGAGACTGAGGCCGAGAGAGGTACGGTGACTTGATGGAAGGTCAGCTCAAGCAAAGCCAGGGTTGGATATCAGGTTTTTCATTCAGGAGGCCAACGGCAGAGCAAAAAAGGTTTGGGTTTAAAGTCATGGCTTCCCTGAACCCGCCTGTGACTTAGGTGAGCTTCTTGACCTTTTAGCCTCGGAGCCGTTAAACAGGGGTAATGCTCCAGAGCTGGGGAGAGGGTTCCATGAGGTGAGGCCGAGAGTCTGACATGCGACAGGCTTCCAGTAGGAACCCGCTTCTGATGTCACCAGCCCACCCCAGACCCTCATCCTTCTCTCGAGAATAGGCCCGACTGATGGGGTGGGGACAGCTGATGTCATCCTTGGTCTAGGGAAGCAGGCTGGCCTACTGTCACCAGGCTAGGCATCTGGAGGGCCCATGGGAGTGTCCCCTCACCTGATAGTGAAGCTGAAACCGCTCCATGTCCACACCCAGGAACTTGGCATTTACTTCAAACTTTCCTGCCTCATCTCCAGGGGTGATGTCGAAGATCACATTTCTGAAGCTATGAGGAGAAGGACTCAAAATGGGGCCCCCTGCCTCTTCCCCAGGCCTACAGCCCCCATCTTCTACCACTGCCCCTCATCCCAGGCAGTGGCGTGTGCCCCCAGGAGCACGGTCTGTGTCACCATCCCACATCTCTCATCTGCCTGCCCTAATTGCGGTTCTCACCTCCAGGACGCTCTCCAGTCCTCTTCCCTGGGTGTCAACAACCATGCCAGACCACACCCACTGCCCTTAGCTTCCTGTCTGGACAAGTCCTGACCCCTCCATTCAAGGAAAGGACCACACTCCTCCCTGCCCGCCCGCTGGTGCCCAGCTCAGAGCTCACACAGGCCCCGAGCTCTGCCCTCTGGAGGCACCTACTGACAAGTGGGAAGATCCTCGATTTCCACCAAGACCCCTTTCTCCAGAAGCTGGGCAGCAGTGTAATGGAGAGACATCTGCTTCTTCCCCTTCCCAGCACTCCTGATTCAAAAAACGCTTCAGATGAATGGCTGGAAGTCGTTTTCTTGTGGTGTGGTTGGGATCCCCTGATAAACACTCCCTACAACCCGGTCTGAGTTCTAGCAATTCATCTATCTTGCTAGTTGTAGAAGTTAAACTTGATAAATATTAAACCGCATAACCTTAAAAATAAAGAAGTAAATACAAATGAAAAATATTAAAGGCCCCAGAGAATCCCACCAACAAACTCTTCAACACCAAAGACACTGATTCCCTCTGTGGTGGGCAGAGCAGCAGGGAGACCCAAGGAAGACATGTCGAAGGTGAAGACAAAGGAGGGGTCTGCGCTGGAGCCTGGATTTGTGAGTGAGACCTGAGACCAGTGTCAGGACGGGGTCCTGCTGTGTAGGGTCAGCGTCTCCTTCCAAGCGGGCAGGTGGGGCAAGGGCGACCCGGCAGGGTAAGAGGTCACAGGAACCTTGAGTGTAGAAAGGCAGCACCTACTTGGATCTGGGGGCCAGGTGGCCCAGGCAGGCCCGGATGTATTGGTTGTAGTAGTCGCCCTGCTCCTCATAGAAGGCAGTCTTGGTGCTGAGACCCTGGAGTGTGGCCTGCAGCCTCACCAGCTCTGCCCTCCGCCGCTGCCGGAGCCTGTGCTGGTTGCAGATGTCCTGGGTAGGGGACCGAAGGAGGGGTGAGTGATCCTTCTTGGCAAGAGAGCCTCAGGCCTGACTCAGGCACAAGAACTCACTCTTAGGATTCTTAGGGAAAGCAAGAAAAGGGAGATTTCAAGGCTGTTTTTCCTAAGAGGGCAATCTCAAGGATTCCATGTCAAACCCTCAAAGGATGTCTTTGGAGTCGCTCCCTCATGGAGGAGTAACTGTTTCACTGCTCCCTGGTTTTTGGCAGGAGAGTTCCAAGAACACCCTGTTCTTTGATGAATTCTAAGGCCTTTCCTTCACGAAGGACCATTTGGAGGTCTTGCCTTCCCCTCCTGGTGACAATTTTGGGTGGACGCCACTTTCCAGGGAGAGGCTGCGTTCAAGGTGTGCAGGCACGTGCACAGGGACTGTCCCAAGCCCAGGTCCTCACCTTGGCCAGCTCGTCCACCAGCCGCTGGTAGCCGTCGCTAACACTGACCAAGCCCAGGCCCTCGAGTCGGCGCAGGTTCCGCAGGACTCGCTGTTGCTTCTCTGCCAGCGGCAGGAGTGAGTGAGCTGCCAGCGAGTGGTGTCGCCGCAGTGGCTGTGGGGTCTGGGCCTCACAGGCCTGGCGTCTGCACATCAGCCGTTTGTGAGCTGCTTCCTGGGGGCAGAGATGCGGGGAGATGGACTGGCATGACACCAGGGCCTGGGGGCCATCTAGCACTCTCTCTGGCTTCTGTGGGTATTAGACAGGTAGATGGAGTCCCAGGACCCTGAGCCCGAGACTCCACAGTGAGGGCTGCTTTCTTCTGCCTGTGGGTCTCTGGGTCAAGGGCAGAGGGCTTGGCCCTCCAGAGCTTTCATTTCTGGCAAGTATAGGAGTCCTCTGTGGCAGACTGTGGGTGGGCAAGGAATTGGCAGTGCTGATGGGGGGTGGGGGAAGTGGGGATAGTACCTACAGGGAAGCCAGGCCACTCACCTGCTCTCTAGAAGCTGAGAGTGACAGGATCTCCTTGAGGGAGTCCCCGGGGTGGAACTGCATGATGTCGGCCAACATCTGCTTGGTGCTGCAGGAGCAGGGGTGTGGGGGGGAGGCGAGGGCCAGGGGGGCGTGGGTCATGACAGGGGCTGGCAGCATCATGGCGGCCAGGGCACTCAGGAGTGGAGGAAAGCGAGTGAGGAGGGAGGTATAGTGGGGAGAATCCAGCCAGGAGCAAATGCAGAAGGCAGCTGTGATGCTGCAGAACCATCGCAGTTCTGCACACACTGCTCTTGTACCTGTGTCCTCTGCCCGCAAAGCCCTCCCACAATGGTCTTCCTGAGTGCTGCGATGGAGCACACACCTCCTCCTATTCCCTTGTTCCAACTTAGCCCCTTCCTGAGCTCTCAGTGCACCACCGCCCAGTCCTTGGGGCGCTCTCTGGTCTAGCTGCTGTAAGATGGCGGATGGCAGGACCAGGTGAACACCCAGCTCCCTTGTTACTGGGGGAGGGAGAAGTGGGGAGGACCCGAGTGCTGGCACATGGCTTCTCTTCTGCCCAGACACCTGGCCAGCCCTGACCAGCTGCCCTGCTGCAGAACTGGCAACAGAGCCCCATGCCCATCTCCTGACCATCACTCAACAGGAACAAGGAGGCAGAGCGCGAGCTCCACTGCCGTGTTTCTCTCCAGCTGTAAAGCCCGACACCACCTCTCCGTCACAGCATGTTCCCGGGCTAGGTGATGATGCACAAAGCACTCGGTGCACAGCACAGCAAACGCACACCTCCTCTGTTATCAGTACTCTCACTATCCTCTGCCTTCAGCCCCGGCACATGGCTAAAGGCTGAGGTTGCAGGGCAGACGGCTGAGCGCACGGGGACGACTGGTTAGGCTTCAGGGAGAACTTTGGGGAGGAGAAGCGCCCAGGAGGAAGGTGGAAGGTGGAATGGCCACTTCACTGTTGGGCCGGCCTCAGGAGGCTCAGGTCGTGAGTGAGGCGACTCTCACCCACCTCAGCAGCAGGCTCCGGGCACTGGTGTCATCAGCATCAGTCTCCAGTCCTTCAAACTTGTTGGTGAGCGTCAGGGACACTTCCAGCTTGCTCAGGTCCATATTCCCATCTGCAGACATGTTCTCCCCTGAGGCAGGGAGAGGAACGTGAGGCCAGGACAGGTGCACGCACATGCAGATGGGCTCCCTGCACCCTTCTTCCAGGGAGCGTCCCACCCTGTCCCTCAGCCTGAGCACTGAGAGAAGGGCTTGTCCCCACCCAGCTTCCCTGAGTTCTTGGGGAGGTGACTCCCAGACACCCTCGGTCTCCTGACTGTCAGCACCCACACCCTCCCTCCACCCGAGTCGGCTCCCTCCTGTTCGGTAGCCCCTAACATGGCTCCTCCTCGCAGAAAGACCTAAGTAGGCCCTATCCCTCCGCATCTACTCCATGCGATTCCACTGGCTGCTTATATGTGGCACTGGCCCCTCTGCTGTGTGTCCACTCGTTCCATACCGGTCAGTGGCAGCCCTGGTGGCTCAGCGGGTAAGCCCACGCCTGGGGCATGGTCCTCAGTCCAGGGACCCAGGGGAGCAAGTGAAATGAACAGCTAAATAAAGCGCTTCTCTTCCTACCTGCCTGCTTCCTTCCTCTTTTTTTTTTTTCCTAAAGAAACGCTGCCCGTCCCGCCCCGCCGGCCCGGTCGCCCAGCTGCAGCACACACCGATGAGGTCAGGCACAGTGGGCAGCTCCCCGAGGGCCAGCAGGAGCTCGTGCAAGGCATCAAGGTGATCAGGGGCGAGCCGGTCCTGGTGCTCCAGCAAGAGCTGCGGGCGAAGGGCAAGGGGTGCGGGCGAAGGGAAAGGGGTGCGGGGGAAGGACAAGGGGTGCGGGCGAAGGGAAAGGGGTGCGGGGGAAGGACAAGGGGTGCGGGAAAAGGAAAAGAGGTGCGGGGTCTGGGCCGGGGCTTTCTGTACAGCAGGCCCACATCCACGTGGATTCCGAGCCCTGCCCCACCCAGTGCCCTTACCCTGTGAGTGTTGACCAGCTCCCCCACGGTGATGTACACCACAGGCTTGGCGACAGCCACCGTGTCCGAGTACTCGTCCATGGCAAAGCGCTCTTCCGGCTCTGGTACCTGGCAGGCTCGGCTCACAAACCTCCTGTTTCCAGAGGGAGGGCATGTGAAGGCCTGTGTGCTGCCCCCTCCAGCCCTCTGCCTGGCCCACCGTGCCCACCCTGACTCTCCAGTCTGGCTCCAGGCCTTCTGCCCGGCCTCCCCACTGTCCCCTCTGGCCATCTTTTCTGCTCTCCATGTCTAGCCTCCAGTCGCTAACTGTGCTGCTCTTCCCCCCACCTCTTCTACATGGATTCCAGAAAGATGAGGCGAAAAGGGGAGGGAGGAACGGGCTGCCAGGACCCACGACCTGAACTTGAGGTGCGTCTCCTCTAGGTAGGCATTCAAGACCCGCAGGTGCTGGCTCTCCCCAGAGAAGGCCTTGCCGGCAGCGGCGTGCTGCAGAAGCTGAGCCACTGCCCCCAGGGTGTGGCGCTGGGGGGCCGTCAGGGCACCTCCGGCTGTCATGGCCACAATGTCGAAGGCATCCGGGGCCACAATGGCTGGGTTCAGGAAGCGGTAGTATAGGAGGTTCACTACCACCTGATGGCAGAGGAGAATGATCCAGAAGCTCCCAGGGCCCTTGTCCAATCCCATCATTTTACAGAAGAGAAAACAGACCCAGGGCAGGCTGGCAACTTGCTTATGGTCAGGTAGCAAATGAGAAAGAGCTGGGACAGGAATCCAGGTCTCCTGACAACTCTGGGTGACCCATCTATGAACTCAGGTGCCACTGCCTGCCCAGCTGCCACCTGATGCCCTGCTGGTGAGCCAGGGTCCCTTTACAGGGCAGAGGGTGTTCACCTCCCTTATATCATGTCCTCTGATCTCGGACTAGGGGTTCACAAGACAAGGAGAGCTTGGACACTCAGAGCCAACACTTGCCTTATACACCTCATTTTCTGTGGCATCAGGGAACTTCTCTGCCAGTGTCATCTTCAGAACCTTGGCCACATACCGCATCCCGTACCTGGGGCAACACACAAGTGCACTGTGGTCCTGCCCCTCCCCCAGAATGCAGGCCAGGGGAGCTGGCCACCTCCCTCCTGTTGAATGGAAGACTTGGCCTTCCATTAGTTACTGCCAACCCCCTGCTGCCTCCCTCCAGACACCTCTGACCCGGCCCCTCCCTCCAGCCTTGTGTCAGTCCCTAGGATGGGCCCAGCCACATAGCTTCTATCCTGCCTGAGAGCCTCTTCTGTGGCATCCTCTGTCTCCCCTAGGAGTCCAGATGCCATTGTCTGTCCCGCCTTCCCCTGCAGCAGCACCTTTAGTCTGCACCTTAGCTGATACTCAATACCAAACCCTGTCGCAGGACAGCTGGAAGCTCATCTGTCATCATGGAGTTTCTGCTGGACGGAGGCTGGGCCAGGGCCAGGGCTCACGAGTGCCAGGAATTGGGAGAAGTTCCAGTCCTGACTCCACCACTAACAGAGACATCCTCTCAGGCTACTTCCTTCCCTTTCTAAGTCTGTTTCCCAGCCTGGAAAACAGGACTGATCATCCTCGCCCTCTCTATTTCATGAGGTTTTTGTGAAGATCAAGTGAGAGTGGGTCTGTGGCAACAGTGTTTAAGGGTAGAGTGTGTTCAAATGTGCAGGACTCCACAGTCATCATCGCTGTGCCTCTTATGCATATGCCATCGACAAATTTAATTAAATTCATTTAGAAGCTATTTCCACTTCCTAGCCACCAGAGACAGAAGTCTGCAGTGCATATAGACCTCCCTTTATTAGCCTCAGGACAGTCTTTTCTGAACTCTAACTGTAACCCCTGGGACAGCTCTCCAGGCTTGGGGAGCAGTGTTTGAACTGTGGTCCCCAGGTCTAGCGTGTCACCCTGCCCTGTCAGCACTGAGCCAGAAAGGCTGGCTGAGGGGTGAGCTGGATGAGGCCCACCTTGTCGACACAGTGCTGCTAAGCTCACTCGCATGTGGAATGTAGAGAAACAAAGCAAATGAACAGACAGAACAGAAACCAACCCTTGGACACGGATGACAGACCCGGGGTTCCCCGCGGGAAGTGGGTGGGGTGGGAGTGAGCGGTGGGGTCCAGTGACAGTGGTAAGGACTTTGGGTGGTGGGCAGGGTGTGTTGTCACATTTGATCAGAGTGAACCTGCACATCTAAACTTAACCTGCATGTTACTCCATTTTATGCCTCTAGCAGGGGCTTCAATCTTCCCCACCCACCTCCTGGAAGCCCTCTGGCACCCCCAGCCCCAGCTTCCTGACTTCTTCCCTTTGGGACTGCTCTGCTCTCCCAGGAAGCCAGACCTCGGGAGATCGCAGCCTTGGCTGGGGTGGGGCTGGTGCACCTACGGAATATGGTCCACAGATGACATGATGGCTACAAGGAACTTATCAGTCATGGCGAGAAGGCTACGAAGGGAGATGTCTAGTCTTCTCTGGACCTCAGGGTGGCTCAAGGCCTGTTCCGGGGTGACATCGTAGGGAAGGTGGCTGTGGTCAGGGAGAGACAAGGTATCAGCTAGAGACCCCTCCCATGACCTTCCCTCCCTGAGGTTTTCATCTAATAAAAGATCTCATACACACATGCAAAAGTCAGCCCCATATGCTAGGGTAGGGGGTCAGGTCAGAATAAGAGAAAGGACTGGAGAGATAGGGTGGAAGGGCAAGGAGGAGGTGGAGGCCCTGTGGGGAAGTGGAAGAGCAGAGGGAATGGATAACCTGACCTCTGGAGACTCTCCAAGGACCTGGAGGAGACCTGGGCTGCCAAGCAGCTAGTCTTTGCCAGTTGGCGTAATAGAGAAGGCTGGGCCAGGGCCCAAAGACTGCCAGGCCCCAGAGAAGCTTGCTGCTTGCTCTCTTCAGGGGTCGGTCCCCAGTTGCTGTGCTTCTGAGTAATGTCTCTATCTATAAGGCCTGTCTCCCATGGGCTCATTTGTCTATGTGTAAATCTGAATAATCATCGATACCCCATCCATAAGAAGTTCATGTCCCAACTCCCTGCCAATCCAACATATCACTTAAGCACTGACATAGAAATGAAGCACATTTGCATATTCATCTGTGCTTGTTTGATGTTAAGCACGCCAGGTCTGATGTCACTCACATCAGTTCCATGTTAATTACCAGGGGGGTCTAAATGGCTACCTTTTGCATCCTCTACAGTTGCTGTCATGTTTGCATAAATCAGCATGCTCACTGAGATGCCACCTTCAGAGCCCACCCAAACTTCCCCAGGGATGCCCTGGACAGATGAGGCTGAGCAGAGTGCTCTGGCCGGCCGCTCCAATCCGCTCACCTACGCTGGCCAGTGTGGGCTTCGGTCTGGTTGACCCAGCTCTTGTAGAGGTGGACAGGGTCTGTGTGGACACTGAGTTGCCTGTCCTGCAGCACGCCCTGGATGACCTTACCCAGAATCTCCTGCAGAGCACTCTGGCCCCGGCCATTCCGGTAGAATCTCACCACCAGCCTCACCACCGTGGGGTTCCCAGTCACCATGTCCTGGGGCTGCTCCACCTTTGACCTGTGGTTCAAGAGGTCAGAGAAGCTGGTCTGCTGCCTCTGTGCAGGGCAAACAGTTACTTTCCCTTGAGATTGCGGCTCCTCAAAGCCTGCTCTAGGCCCCTCTTCTTAAGCAGCGTCCTGTTACCTCTACCTCATCCTTCACGCTAACACGTCAGCTCGTCCTTCCCACAGCACCGCTCCACAGTGGGCAGAGAAAAGATTCCACTTCTACCCTCAAACTTCAGTAAAGTGTCACCGTATGAGGGAGCCAACTGTGGTCTCTCTCCCCATTCCCTGCTCCTGGAAAACCTACTTGATTTCTTCCTGAAGCGCCGTCTTGAACAGCTGGAGCAGGAGGTAGGCCTCACGGCGGTTGGAGGCATAGCTGTACAGACTGAAAATCACGGACTCCATGAACTTGGTGGTTTTGTTCTGTGGCATCTGGAAGATCAGCTTGGCCAGGTAGATTGGCTGAGTCTGCAAGCAACGGGGGAGACAGAAATGGTTGATGATGCCCCTCAAGGACTAGTGACCAGCTAAGGGCTTTCCTAAGGAGACGCTGGAACGGAGGGAGCACTAGAGACATTCCAGACAAGGAAAGGAAGCTATCTCTTTCCCTGGGGTCAGGTGTCAGGATTATGGCAACGGACACCTATAAATGGAGGCAAAGGCATCAACATGGAGGCCTCCAGGTCCCAAGCCCTCAGAAGTTGGTGGGGACACCTGGTCACCTGAAGCAGGTAGAAGAGGTGTTGGTAAGCTTCTAGCTTCTGCCGTTTCTCTTTGCTAAGAGACTTTAATCCCTTCTGCTTGTCCAGCACCATCATGTCGGATAGCTGCTCCTTATTCTTCTTGGTCAGCTTCTTGCAGTGGGAGACCACCTCCTGCAGGAGTGGGGCGCAGGGTTGCAGCAGCCCCGGCCGGCCGAGAGCACAGAGCAGTCCACAATCAGTGCCTTCAGGAGCCAGGGCTCTCGGCTGTCCACGGTACTCAAGGCGTAAGCCAAGAGAGACCAAGGGTTCTAGGGTGAGGAAAGGTGCCCTACTCCCCAAGACTCCATCTGGTACCTTTGCTCTCACTGGGCATGTCCCCAGAGAGAAGCACCAGGCTAGGGCATCATGTCTATTGGTTTTTGCTATTATTTCTTATTAGACTGTTGTAATGATATCAGGAGGAGACAGAGCTACACCATTTCTACCCTGTCACTGTTGACTATTTGAGGAGCTTTCATATCCCTCTGCTTTGGCCTAGTGAGGTGGGTGCTGCTCTCATTATTCCCATTTTGGTAATGGGCAAACAGTGTAGAAGCAGCCTGTGGTCACATCACTCAGAATCAGAGGAGCCAGGCAGTTTGATGCTACATCCAGTGCTCCTGAACATTTCCTAGGGGGCGGAGGACCACGGCACCAGGACATGAGCCTGGAGATAAACCCAGACACTTCCTCCGCAGGCAGAGTGGGCAGCATCAGCCCTGAGGTGGCGGGAGGGGCCCTCACCTGCAGGGTGATCCGGTTCTTTACCAGCAGACCAATCTTGACATCCATGAGGTTGAGGTCTTGCTCCAGCTGCTGGTTGGAGCGGATCTTCCTGACCACCTCCTCCTGGAGCCTCAGCAGGTCGGCCTCAGCCAGGAAGTCCTGCTGGTTCTGATGCAGGAGGTGCACAAATCTGCACACCACGCTGAGCGGGGGGTGGGGTGTGTGGACTGGCAGGAAGGAGGTGGTGTGGGGTGAGACTCACCCTCAGCAAAGGCCTGTTCGCCAGCCCCTGCCCCAGCCACCCCATCAGTTCCCTTGCGTGAAGACACAGGTCCCTAACCGCAGTCCTCTCTAACTGGCTGTGCTCGCAGGTGCAGGGAACTGGGAGCCCCCCTGCCCTGAGTGCCTTATTTTATAACCAGGTATGACGCAGCAGCACTGGGCCCCTCGTTGACCTCCCACACCTAAGTCGGAGCCCTAGCTCTCTCAGATGACCCCCAGGTCTCCCCACTCCCACCTGCTGGGCCAGCTGACTCTCCCCTTTCATCCCAAGTTGAAGTCCACTGACCGGCCTCCACTCAGCCCTGCCTGCCCCACACAACCCACCTGTCAGGAGTGGCTGTGCATGGGGGCAGGGGTATGGGGAGTGGGCTCAGGAACACAGCTAGAAGGAATGAATGTTTAGTGGGTTTTATATGGGGAGATAAGAGCTAGATGGTGATTCTCCTCGAATCTCTTTTGGAATGGATATTTGAACAAAAAGAAGCCTCCTAGCTAAGCTAGAAGGAATAACAATAAAATGACAACTAATATATATGTTTACTTGGGGACAGAAGCTGTTCTAAGTGCTTTACACACTTAAAACATATTGACCTCTGTGAGGTCAATATACTATAACTTATCAATGATTTTACTGAGGTACAGAGAGGGTAAGCGATTTGCCCTAGGTTACACAGCTAGTCATAAATGTAGGAATCAGATGTGAAAGAGAAACAAAACCAGGCCCTGTCCTTAAAGGCCGTCCAGTAGGAAACTAGACAAATAAAGCACAATTCACTGCAAGGCACTTAGTGATTTGAGGGGCGAGCAAGCCTGGGGGCCTCTGGAAAAACAAAAGCGGGCCACCCAAGGTGCCCCGGGGAGCAAAGCAAGGCTTTCTGGAGTTGCTGAGGCCTGGGCTGATGCCTGTGAAGAGCGAGTGGACGTGGCTGACAACACGTGCGTCTGTCGTGCCTGCAGCACAGGGCAGGTGAGGGTGGTGAGGGATATGGCATCGGTCAGGGAGGTTGGGCCAGATAGCCTTGGAAGTGTGTCAGGAGACTGGACTTAATGCCTAGGGCATGGGAGTCCCTGAGAGGTTTCAAGCAGGAGAGTGGCCAGATCACACGGACAGGCTCACAGGCTTAGTCTGGCTACTGATGGAGGACGGATCCGTGAGGAGGAAGAAGGGTGGCACTGAAGACAACTGACAGTGTTTTGGATTCTATGAAATCTAGCACATTAACTTGTTTAATCCTCAGAATGACATGTTGCAACAGTACGGTCATAATCGCCATGTAATACATGAGAACTCTGAGGCAACAAAGAAGTGAAGGAACTTTGCTCGGGCCATGTGGTGAGTGAGCGGCAGGGCCCTGAGTGAAGCGCGGGCTGATGACACTGGGGGACAGAACTGGGAAAAACAGTTCTTCCAGAAAAACTATAAACTGAAGAGAAGGAAAAGATAAAAGACGGGCAGGTATTGTCACAAAGCCAGAAAAAAACAGAAAGGGCTAGGCTGGGGACTGGTCAGAGGGACAGCAGCTAGCTGCCAGGACAGGCAGGCAGCTCCCCTGCAGGTAGGAGAGGGTGGAAGAGGGACTGAGGGCGTAGCTGACCCCCAAGCAGTGACAATCCAGAGCCCAGGCGTATAGTCTCAGGCCCAGAAAGGAAAGAGGTTGCTCCTTCAGGAAACAAGGGCTGGCAGCCAGCCTGCCGATGGACCACTATCCATTTCACAAGGAGGGGGATGCCAAGGCTGGTTTCTGGGCTGGAAGGACAGGGGTCATGAGTGGCCTAGAAAATCTCTTTGAGGGCTTAGGTGCCCCCGAAGCCTGAGAACTATGGGAAAGAAAGATGGTGCTTTCTCAAGAGCATCTCGAGTTCCCCACGTGGTCGAGAGACCCCTGCAGTGCCTGCCTGGCTTCTTGCAGGGCCACAGCTGGGGGGGGCGGGTGGGGGGGCGGAGGCTGGGGTAAGAACACAAAGTGGGACAGGAGGGAACTCGGGGAGAGCTCCTTTGTGCTTGCTTTGGTGGCAGTAAGGGCCTATCTGGTAAGACAGAACCTGGTGAAAAGGGACTTCCCCGGTGAGGGTCTGTTACTGAGGTCTCCTGTCACAAAGCCTGCTGGACGCTGCTGCTCTCCTACCTGCTGTGCAGCCCCAGGAGCGGGGCCCAACCTGCCTGCCTCTCAGGGGATTCCTCTCTCCCATCAAACTGGGGGATCCCCAGAGGAGGACGCAGCCCCTCATTCTTCCACCACCCTGGGTCACTGGCCAGGTTGCTCAGGTTGGGGACATCAGCTGTTGATGAGAGAACAGGGCTCCAGGAGGCCAGACAATTTCTCCAAGGCCCCGATGTGTAAGCTGTGGGGTGGTGTGACTTTCTGCCTTGCTGATTATTGAAAGTCAGAGGGGTGCACAGACGCTCACAGACAGATGGTTGGACAGAGAGGAGGGAACAGTTTGCTCACATGCCAAAGGGGAGGCCAGATAGCTTACCTAGTGTTCTGTAGTCACCCCGGGCTTTCTGGGCTCGGAAAAATGCCTGGATCTTCACAATGGCGTTAACCTGCCACGAGCGCAGATGGGAGAAGGGTCATTGGTTGCCCTTGACCTGGCCTCATGGGTGAAAGCTGGGTATGAGGATAGGAGAGGTAGGCTGCCACTCACGTTCTTCTGGAAGTAGCCCAGGCGCCTCCGGTACCGCCTCCGAGCTGCCCACATCCGGGCCCACGCCTGGATCTAGGAGACAGACTTCTCTGAGCTCCAGTCTCAGGGTCTGCCCTCAAAACCCCGGCCAACTCAGTCAATTCCAGAGATCAGGGGGAGAGGACTAAGAGATTGTTCTCAGGGTCCTTTAAGAGACAGAAACCTGCCCAAATCATGATAGCTACCTTGATCACAGCAGCCACATTTGCTTTTAAATACTGCAACCGTTCCAGGTAAATCTTGCGCTGCCTGTAACCCCGCCAATGAGCCTGCATGTCAGGAAAGACATAACGCAGCTGGTCCCTGGTTGGCCTGAGAGGCTGCTGGGGGAAGCCTCATCCTGGGATCTCCAAGGAAAGGAGGGATACAGACTTGAAAGATAAAGCATACACCTGTGCACCAACTTCAGCATAGCATATACCGTATCCACCCACACGCACTCACATGCCTGTAGAGACCACTCTCGTCACACAGGCGGAGCCTGCACAGGCACACGGTGAGTGCAGGGAAAGTGTACAGGCGCGGAGCTGTGAGCCCACCAGCTCTGCTGATGGCCACCTCACTCACCCTTCTTCCTCCAACATCCAGCCCAGCTCTATGCAAATCTTCCTTCTAAGGTCCCCATAATTCAGCTGTCTGTCTGATGGCTTTGTCCTGGTGTGCTACAAAAGCTACAGATGACTGTCATCACAAATCACACCCCTTTGATTGTTTGAATACAGATCTCATGGCTCCCTCTTCCATCAGGTCTGCTAGGAACCTCTTCCCTTCCACCTCAAGCTTGTGTGAATTTCATCTTCCTAAAGCACCATTTGGACTATGTCTCCAAGCCCCACAGTTTCTAGACCCCACATTCTCAACCAACTTTCACTTAAGGATTCTACCCACATCGGGCAGTTCAGTTGCTTCTGAATCAGCCTTATGGTGGTCTGCCCACAAGCCTGTGCTTATACCCATTCACGGCCCTCAGCGGATCTCTACCCGCTAAAATCCACCCCACCCAACATCTCCCCGGGCTCAGGCACTCGGAACACTCTGCACTGACACTGGTGCAGGTTGGCGCACTGAGTGCACCCCTTTCAGTTGCTGTCCTCCCAGTCCTTCCTAAAGCCAGTCTCCTGGCTAGACCTTCCCCTGATGATAGGATGTAAAGGAGGCAGCTTGGCCCCTGACACAGCTCAGTCTTGGGCAGAAGCCCCATCCCTGGTCCCTTCCTCAGTCCCTGCCCTCTCCTACTCCAGGAACTGCCTGAGATTCTCCGGACTCTGCCGCTGGAGTGGGAGACAGAGGGGTTTCCTCTCTGTTCTTACCTCTCGCCCACCCCCTACATGGCTCCTCCTTACAGCAGAGGCCTCCCAGTCTGAACTGGTTAGAACTCAGAACCTGACAGGAGTCCCAGCCTGGTCAGAGCCTTCAGGAGAAATGAGTCTCAGCACACACAAGTGGCTTCATTTCTGATGTCCACTTCCCACAGCTGGAAGGCAAGTGTCCTGAGCCACCTCTCTTTCTGTCTCCCAGGACCCAGGCCGGAGTCTGCACAGCTCTCCCCATGTTGGCGTGGAATTCTAATCAGGGCTCAGGAGGGAGGAATTCCTACGATTTAAAGCACTAGATGCTGCTGACTACGATTCTGTGGTGAGTCTGAGAGCAAGGCCCTGAGATTCAATGTCTGACAACAGCCACCAACATGCAGTGCTTCATGTGATTTTCCTGCTTAAACCTCACAATGCCAAATACCATCATTATGAATGAGGAACCTGAGTGTTGGAGAGGGCTTAAGCAAGGTCTCCAGCATCTATGACCAGAAATGCCAAGACCAGGAGGTCAACTCCGTCTGACTCTAACCCCTGAGCCCTCGAGCCCCACCCACATGTCCTAGATCATGACAGAGCCATTTGCCAGTCTCCGCCCATGAACCTGTCTCCTTTGGGGTTCTCTGGTGTTGTCTTTGTGTCCCTACTATCACAATGTCTAACATCGACCATGTGCCAGATCCTGGAGGGCGAGATCTGATAGCCTATCTGTGGGTCTCATGCCTGTATCCCACCTTGGCCCAGGGCCAAGGGGCATCCTTTATAGATACTGGGCATTCAGAGGTTTATTACATAAAATATGTACACAGTCCACACAGCCAACACCTCCACAGGGCCCTCCGGGGCACATCTACTTGGGGGTCTGTTTGCTCTACAACCCTCACCCCTGCCTTGTCAGGACCAAAGATTAGCTTCCCAGTGGGGCCGGGGGTCCCAGTTTCTTGTGGGTCAGTGTCAGAGGCCACACTGGACCATGCATAGGTGGGAAGACCGGAAATGGAAAGGGCTGGCTGAGAGAGGGGGGTTTCCCCTAGGGGATAGCCACCCCTTTTCTGCTTACCCAGCACTGCCCCTCTTCTACAGAAGTCAGGAAGTCCCCTTGGTGTCTAACCTGACATCACACTAACTCATGCCTGTTCTCCACAGGAGGATGCCAAAAGGCAGCCGTGCCCGGGATAGCAATGGCAGTGGTAGCAGATAACTACACTACAACCTTGTCCCCGGCATCTGCCAGGCTCGGTGTGAAGGCACTTTAGACACACCTACTCAGCCCTCAGAACAACCCTATAAAGTCTGCTACAGGCACACGCTGGTGGCTTAGAGGATAAGTCTGCTGGGTGCAGCCCACACACAGGTTCACAGTGGGAAGCCAGGGGGAACCAAGACAAACAACTTCTTCCTCCTCTCTCTTCCTGCCTGAACCTTTCTTGAAAAATTAAAAACAGTGGGTGCTACGATTTCCAGAGGAGGAAACTGGGTGATGAGAACATGTCACTTGTCAAGGTCACACAGTTACTACGTGGTAGAGTGGCAATTCAGACCCAGGGAGTCTGGGATGACAATCCATGCTCTTAACTACTCTGTTCAGAGGTCAAAGAACCAGCCTAATTCCACTCAGCGAAAGGCTCAGAGAAGCCCGGGCCCAGACACTGAGAAAGCCAGAGCCTGCCACCTGCATCTTGAGGACTGCGGGCAGCCGGGCCCGCAGAAAGTGGGGGTGCTCGGCGAACTTCTGCCGGACCAGAAAGCCACGGAGGCGGGCCTGGAGCCGAATGACGAAGCCGAGGTTGGCCTTCCAGAGCCGCTGGCGGTCGTGGGCGGCAGTGACCTTGGTGATGACGGACTGTGGAGGCAGGAGAGAAAAACTGTCTTGCCCTGCTGGTGGGCACCTCTCTGGCAAGGGCTGCTGCCACGACGCCCCGCCCTGTGGGGCCTTGCCCACCTGGATCTCCTCCCGAGTCAGGTGAGAGGTGCTGAGGTGGCAGCTGGGAGGTCGTGCCCAGGTCCCCTGGAAGGTCTGCAAATGGAAGTAGTAGGCGGTGCCGTCCTTCATGTTGTGTCGAACCCAGAAAGCCGTGTCCTCTAAGCAGAAATAAAGTAAGCAGAGCTGGCCCCGAGGGCAAGTGGTGCTCAGGCCTGGCAGAGGCGTAGAGGGTGGGGCTGGGGCCGTTACCTGGACACCGCTTCTTTGCCATGGCACCTTCCAGGACTCGCTGGTAGCTGTTGGCACAGTCGGAAATCACCCCTCGGAGGGCCACAGCGGGGTTCCTTAGCACACGCTCCGTCTGGGCTGCCTTGCCTTCCTTGATGGCCTGGTTGATGGCGGCCACACCAAGAGCCACTGACAGGCATCAGGAGGGAGCAATCAGTTCTGCCCTGAGTCCCTCCCGGGCCCGGGGTCCACTGGGAGAGACTCAGAATAGCAGAACCCAAAACACCCTGTGATGGAGGGGATAGGTGATAGTCTGCGTGGATCCAGACCAAGAGCAGCAGCATGCAGCCAGGCTGAGGGGAAGGGAGCCGTCAAGGAGGGCTGCCTGAAGGAGGCAGTGTGGAGCTGGGCTTAGTGCAAGGAAAGTCAGCTCCACAGCTCAGGTCAGCTGTGCGTGGAGACCATTAGGACAGTGTCTTAGGAGAATCAAGGTCAAGAAGTGGGTAGCTGACGCAGCTCCTCCTTCCAATTATTCAGAATGATCAACAGAGGGGACTCCAGACACCGCATGAACACTATCAGCACCCCTTAGCCAAATAGCAGAGTCTACTTGCATAACCCTGCCTACTTTTCCTCAAAGCCAACAATACTTCTTTCTACTTAAGACTCAATGTTCTCTAACCGGAGCTGATTATTAGAACCCAAACTCAAGCAGAAAGTGGGGTGGCTTTTGGCCTAACCACTTAATTTCACCTGCTCACCCTGTGGGGGAAAAGTGCCCAAAAGAAATCATAGAAGGAGCCAGGGGTAAACTATGGGCCCTCAACCCCTGGGATTTCCTGTCCAGCTCATCCTAGGAAACCTGTCCTGTGGTCCAGACAGTGACCCTCCCATTCTTATTATGGCCAGCCTCCCCACAGAGGCAAGGGAGAGGGGGACAGGGGAGGTTGCCTGGTTCTCTGGGCTCTTGCTCAGCCCCATCTCTGTCTCCCGCCATCTCGACCCCTCCACCCCTGTCCCACGGATTTACTTCTCTGAGCTGCCTGTGTGTCCTGATTGGCTCTAATCACTCCTTGGCGGATCTCGTCCAGCCACAGCACAGCCCCAGGGTCCCCTGTCACCTGGAAAATGTAGAGCGGGAAAAGATAAGTGCCCAGGCTGGTCTTCCCAGGTCCCAGCCCAGCTGTCCAAGGGTCCCAAACTGCAGCCAACCAAGGGAGCCACGGGGGTGGCGCTGTCCCCTCCCCTCCCCTCCCACTGCCCTGCACAGGCAGGACGCTTGGACTTTGCCAGGTCTATTAGACTCCTTTCTATCTTGCATCCCCTTAGCTCTGCACAGCCCCCAAACCCTCCTAGACCCTCAGCACCTACCACCCACCAAGAGCTCACTTCCTTGCTCTTGCGCCTCAGTCCTCAGGTCCAAGGAAAACCCTCACTGGAGGCTCCACTGCCCTGTCCCCCATCCCCAGTGCTTCAGTTCACCACTTCCCAGACTGACCCTGACTAGACCATCCCTTTCCCCTTCCCAGAATGCCACACTCCTGTGCCGCACAAGGCAGGAGAAGATCACAGGCGACTGCAGGCCAAGAGCACTGGCACCATTCCCTGCCTCACTCACCCTCAGCCTTGCCTCCGCTCCTCCCAACTCCCCTCATTAACAAGGGACTTTCTAGAATCCCATGTGCCAGCCAAACGAACATTTGTCAAGCAAACACAGAGTGAGAACTCAATGTTGGTGGGTACCACTGTCCTGTTATCTCACTGAACCCCATGCCCAAGATTAGTACATTATCACACATTTGTGAGTAAGGAAACTGAGGCAGAGAAGGTAAGGAACTTGAGTAGCATCAGTGGTCTAGCTCAGGGGTCCAAGCCCTCAACCACTCAACAAGGCCACATGCTCAAGGCACTATGGGTTTAAACCTTGCCACAGCTTTCACCAAATTCGCTCTACCCTCTTTAGAAGGTACACTGCATTTAGGGATGAATGAGTAGAGTGCCAAGACATGAGGAATTTGCTCAAGGTCACAGGTCACTAAGTGGCAGCAGGAATTCCAGGCCTGTCTACTCCTCACATTTGGCCCTCACTGGTGTCCCTGCTGGCACTGTCCAGTGCCCTGCCCTGAGGCCATCTGCCTCAAATAAGACCAGAAGCCTTCCCACTGCACTCCCGTATTCATCAGCCTGGGGCTCTCCCAGAGAGCACCCACAGGAGCAGCTGTTCTTCCCATTCACCCACTCAGCCATCCAAACCTCACCTGCGCCTTCCGTCTTTTGGCTGCCACGAGGAGGAGATGGTACTGAGGGGCGACAGGGAGGCTGACATCATCTAGGCCAGCTGTGGGAAGCAGCAGGGCAGACAGGGTCTTCTCAGGGCTGTCCTGGTCTAGAGCCTCGTTAATGAGGCTGACTGCAAGGATCTCTGGGAGAGAGAAAGCTAGGTGAGCAGAGGCCCAGACTAATGGCCAAGGGACAGCTGCCTTCACTGATGCTCTTCCCAGCACCCCCTGCACACCACTCACGGTCAGTTTCTTCCTGGACCTGGGCGTTGACCCGGCTCACGGTGACCTGCAGGTCATTCCAGTTCAGGATGGCCCCACCTGTTCCACGCCCCTGCCGCAGCTTCACCAAAGCATCAAAGTAGCTGGCAGAAGAAGAGAGTAAGGGGGCAACATGGGCACAGCCAGCCAGTCAGGGAACTCCTGAACCACTCTCCTTGCTCGGCCCCTAGAATATCACATTCTCCGCCCCTCTTCTCACTCTCTCCTCTGCTGGCTCCCCTGACCCCTAACTTCAGAGCATCCAGTCTGCGGACCTCTTCTCTCCTCTCTTACTTAATCATATGGTTTTTGAAATACGACATCCTAATGATGCCCCAAAGTACCCCCAGCCTATTCCCAGATCCCCTTTCACCTCCTCCACGGCCGCCTCTCTCCTCCACCTCTGGAATCACTCTAGACATCTAAATGCTGTTCCTCTTTAAAGCCCAGAGGCAAGTCTCAGCACAGCTGCCAGCGGATTGTGTGAAAAGCAGGTCAAACCATCTCCTCAATGGAAACCCTGCTGAAGCTTTCTTCCTCCCTTGAAGGAAGAACTGGGGGCCGACAAGTCTGGCCTCTGCTGTCATCTCCCACCCTTCGCCTTGCTCACTCTCTGCTCCACCTGGCTGCCTGGAATTGTCTGTACACTCCAGGCACTTTTTTCTTCGGACCTGTGCCCTTAGAGCCTCACAGCCATCACTGACGTAGCCCTCTGCTCTCTCTCCCAGCAACCCCAAGCGAAGAGGCACAACCTAACTAAGAAAGAGACAAACTGCCCCATCTCCTCTCCTCTCCAACTCATCTAGCTTGTTGCTTTTCTCTCTCTCCCTCTACTAGAAGGCAAGTTTGAGAGAGCAGGAACTCTGCTTGGGTCACTGCTGTTTGCCAGCACCCTGAATAGAGTCTTGCACAGGAGTGGGTGCTTCCATAAGTGTGAACAGATGGAGGGAGAGAAAATGACTGTGAGCCCACCCGCCTTCCAGAAAGAAACTCAGGCCAAGGAACTGAAATAGACCTAGAGGGGAGCCTGGGCCCAGGAACAGGGCACCCCACAGAGGGCTACAGTTTACTGGGCTACATTCCCCCCAATCCTCTCATTCTCAGCACGTGGCTACACCCCACTCACCGCTGAGCATTCTCTCTATCCACCTCAGCCAGGCCCGTGGCAGGGTTCACCAGGGTACTCCAGAAGCCGCTGGCATCCTGAGCCTCCAAGGCCTGGTTGATCAGGACCACGGCCGACAGCATCTCCACAGCCACAAAGAGCTCCTCCTGGCCGAGCTCCTACAACAGGGGCGTGGTTCCCAGGGAGACTGGTGAAGGGCTTGGGGGCCTCCTGACATCCTGCCCCCCAGACGCCCCCAGATTGCAGAGTTTCCACCCCCAAACTCCAAAGGCCCGATTCATTCCCTAACAACTAGAGCTGGCACTTGAGAATGCATACTGTGTATTTAATGACTCTGAATTTCACACATATTCCCAGGTAATTTCCATACAAGCCGCCATAATATCCCCATTTCAGAGGAGACATTTCCAAAGAAGACATACAGATGGCCAGCAGGCACGTGAAAAGATGTTCCTTCTCTCTTGTTATTAAGTAAATGCAAATCAATACCTCACACCTGTGAGAATGGCTATTATCCAAAAAACTGGAAGCAGTCAGTGTTGGTGAGGATACGAGAAAAGAGAACCCTCTTCACTGCTGGTAGGAATGTAAATGGGTGCAACTACCATGATAGAAAGCAGTGTGAAGACTCCTCCAAAAAACGAGAATCAAAATTCCGTATGATCCTGTTACCTCACTGCTGGGTATTTACCCACAACCACAACAATACTGAGGGAGACAAGCGGCCTCATGTTCAGCTATAGCTCTAATATAACAGCCAAGAACTGAGAACAGTCTTAGTGCCCAGTTAGTGACAGAAGAGTGAATTAAAAGATGTGGTACATACAGACAACGGAATACTAGACGGCCCTGAAAAGATGAAATCTGCCATTTGCAACAACGCGGTTGCAGCTAGAAGAGTTTATGCTGAGTGAAAGAAGTCAGAAGCAAAGAGACGAACAATGGATGATCTCACTCATGTGTGGAATATAAAGAAACAAAACAAATGGACAGACAAAGCCAGCGCTAACCCTTGGACACTGATAACAGAACTGAGGTTAACAGAGGGGAAGGGGCGGGGGCTGGGAACGATGGACAGTGATGGGGGGGCCATTGGGATTTGGCAGTGGGTGTGGCATGCCACACGTTTGATGGAGAGTGAACCTGGACGTCTAAAACTGAAATTGTTTCATAAATCAAAATGACTTCAATCAAAAAAAGTTCCCATTTTCAGAGGAGCCCACAGTTGAGTGATAGATGCTAAACCCAACTTACATAAACTCAAACACAGACTCTACCAGCTGCTCTCTGCACCCAGCACACAGAGTGCAGGAGGCTGTGGGTGTGAAGGCAGAGCAGACCCCCCACCCACACCATGCACCCAAGAGGCCCTGGCCCAGCCTCTGCCTCTCTGTCTCAAACATTTGCTTATACTCTCCCCTGTCTGGAGCACCCTTCCTGTCCCTGACAAACAGAATGTTTAAGCAATCCTGACAACAGCTCAGGGAGAGACGGGAAGAGTCCCAGCTGGGGCAGATGTCCCTTGGCCATCAGTCTGGGCCTCTGCCCACCTAGCTTGCTCTCGACCAGCAATAGTTATAGGTCAGGCTCCTCCCTGAACACCTAGTCATCTCATTTAAACCTTACAATAATCCTATCAGATAAATATATTATTGTCCCCATTTTATCTATGAATTGAAGGGCAGAGAAGTAAAGATCTTTCAAGAACTTGCCAGGAAGTCAGAGTGGGAGTTGAACCTGGGCCTTCTGGCTCTAAAGTCCATCACCCTGAGCACTGTGCTGCATCCTGTAGCGCTTATTTTTTGCTTCCTTGTAGATAGTCTCTGGTGTGGAGATGGTGCCCTTCCTGAGAGCCAGCCTGGGATCAGCACTCTATATGTGCCTGCTGTGGGCATGAGCCTCCTCTCTTCCAGGAAGCCTGCCCAGATGTACCCTCAGCTCTGCTCCCTCCGTTTTCCTGGTCTGAAGTCCTCTTCCATAGACACGGTCTAGACGCTCAGGTATATTCTGCCTTCTCCTACTGGGAAGATGGGGAAGTCCCTAAAAGGGGGCCTTCTCTCCTCACTCTCAGAGAAGCTGTATGGTTGGGGTGAAGTGGAATAAAGAGCACAGGCTTCCAGAACATTCAGCTTTGCATTCACTCCCAGTAATCCAGTTTCAGCTATAATTGTTGGGCAAGTGTCTTAACCTTTGGATCTCAATGCCTCATACTAAAGAGGCAAAAATAAACTTACCTTGCTCAAGGGTACTGACTGTCCCAATAGGCAGGATGGAAGGATGGTAGCCTTCCTCCCCGCCAACTCTTTTACCAGCATCCGAGAGCGCCCCAGAGGGTGCTCCTGCCCAACTTCTCCTTCCAGCTGCTTGGGCACCAGGGCCAGACCCTGGTTTCTGGGCTCACCCCCTGCTGCCGCTGCAGCACAGCCAGCTCCTCCTGGTACATGGCTGAGGCGGAGGGGTCCACTGCGGGCAGTTGGGCCTCAGGGCACATCAGCTCCTTCACAGTGTCAGCTGCCAAGCCCCCCTGGATGGCCTTGTTGATCCTCCGCACCGCCCGGAGCACTGCAGAGAGAGGAGACTCTGAGGGCTGGTGGTCAGCGCCATTCCTGCCCTCCTGGCTGCTAGGCTCTGCGGGAAATGGCTATATAACTGCTCTGCTAGGTTCAACATGTGTCTCGGGAGGAAACGGGGCTGAGTCACTTTAGGAAGAGGCTCTGTGAGAAGCACTTGTCAGGCCTCGAAGTGGGGCAGCTCAGCAGGTAACCGAGTGGCTGTCACGGGGGAGGTGTGATCCTGCGGTGGTGTGTGCAAGACTGACAGGAGGCTGTGGAGCAGAACCAAGACAAGGTTAGTCAGGGGCCGGGGACAAAATCTCGATGACCGCACAGAAGAGGAAACCGGCATGGAGGCTGAGGCATTTGGCTGCCGAGGGTGGGAATCAGCTAAAAGCGGCCATGGTGCATTCAGGCAGTTTTATCTGCCAAATGCCAGGGCTTATCAAATGCCAGGTAGACACGGGCAGTTGGCATCAAGGAGTGCACAGTCTAGGGAGGCGAAGGGCAGGGCAGGAGGGACTCGAGTGGGTGAGAGTAGGCAGACTTCACAGAGAAGCAGCATTTGCGGCAGCTTTCACGAGTGGAAATGTGGGGGAAATGTCATCCAGGGGACGGCAGGTGGGGATGGCTGGGTGCACTCAAGGAAGAGTAGGAAGTCTGACTCAGCTGGGTGTGTAGAATAAAGAGAAGGGGTGGGGGAGAGCTCTGGAAAGGTCTTATCTAAAGTCTAAGGTAAACTGTGAAGATGTTCACTGGGGTCTGAAGATGTTCAACAAAGATCAGATCAGACCTGTGTTTGAGAGATTACTCTGGAAACAGCCCTTGGGAAGGATAAGGTCAGCGCTAGCCAGGGGTGACCTGGGGCCTGTGAGTTAGTGGAAAGTTCAGGTGGGCAAAGGTGGGTGGTGACTGAGCCTCCTGAAAGCCTGCCAGCAAACGGAGACAGTCAGCAGTAGTGATGGTCCCGTGTCCAGAGGCCACTTTGTGAAGCCTCTGTCTCACTTCATTCTTATACAGATTAATCCCTTTGGAGGGAGATGATTGCTAACTCACTTCCTTGTAGTAAAGAATTACATTTGTATACAACATTTTAGAGGGAAACTGAGTTGAATCATGAACTTCTCATCTGAGAGAACATTACATTTCAGAAACCAAAGGAACTCAGGTAGGTGCAAATTCAAAATACAGGAGAAGTGGAAGGAAATTGCCTGCCCCAGGAGTCTAGTCAGGTGCAGTACTGATGGTCATTGTCACGGAGGCCTTGTCCCTCCATGCAGAGGTATGGGCAGTTCTGTGAGAGGAGCGATCCCTTGCCAAGCAGTGTGCTGCCTACAGAGAAGCCAGCGAAGGGATCAATGTTCTTCCAGGAGCTGCTGAGGCACCGAGGAGGCCCCAGCTCAAACTGACTTACTGGCTTGCTCCTCGTCACCCTTCAGGTTGGCTGCGGCCACGCCAGCTTGGACCTCCTCCTTTTCCAGAAGCTCCACCAGGCCCAGCTCCTGGAAGAAGGGAGGTGCAATAGAGAGAGAGCTCCTGGGCCGTGGCCATGACTGAGGAGCTGCAGCTGGAGTGCAGACACACCACCCTGCCCGCAGTTCCAGCTCTCCCCGTGGGCTGACCTGCCGGGCCCGAATCACCTCTAACCCCGGGTTTTGTGTTACTCAGTATGCTTCTGAACTAACAACACAGGCAACACAACCACAGTGTCAGCTCTGTCTGTGTGGAAAGACAACCGCACTGGAAATAAGACCGGCAACCCGAGACCCCAAGTCAGCAACGAGGGAGCAGACCACCACCTCCTGGACTGCCCCTGGGTCCCCTGGGTCTGAGAGACTCTAGAGGGCAGAAGCTAATCAGTCTAGCCTGCTAGGCTTTGGGGTGACTTAATCACTTAAACATGTGTTCTTACTTATCAAATACAAAGAATTGGCAGCAGTCGTGCCAGGAGTCCCTCCCCACCCAGTCAGACAGAGGAGGCGCAGGTGGTAGAACCTGACCTGTGCTTTCTGCTCTCGGTCTGAGTTCAACTGCTCCAGGTACCAGTCAGCGAAGTCTCGCCTCACTCCTCGCAGGGCCAGGGCGGGGTCTTGAAGGGCCGTCAGCAAGGCCTCAGGGCTTAGTCTTTCCAGGGCTTCATCAATCACTTCCAGAGCCCCATGGACTGAAAAAGTCAACATTCCATAACGAACTGGAACTCGTATCCCAGCCTTCTGCCCTCTTCCTGGCTGCGCAGTTACCCACTCCCAACCCGGCCTCCTGAGCCTATCCGGTCCAGTGTGCTTCACAGTGCTTGCATCTCACCACCCCAGATGGAGGACATCCCAAGCCCAACAGGCAGCCTCTCCTGGCCTGGCCTCTCCCTACTCCCCTTGAGTCTCCACTTTCCCTGCTTGAAGGACCCCATCCACTGTCCCAGCACCAAGAGCTGGGAGGCCCACCCCTTTGCCTCTGTACCACCATTCAAGCGGAAGCCCCTCACAGGAACTGCTTCTCCAGCGGTCATACACAGAAAGCTGAGCATACACTGCTTTGACTTTGATCTTTACCTGAGATGAGGGTTGGCCCAAGTGAGGCCGCAGGGTCTCCTGGCCCAGGAGATGTCCCCCAACACCCCCGTGCAGGGAAATGCCCTAAGAATACCCCCAGGCCCTCCCTCTTACCATTGACATGGTTGATGTTGCCCTGGATTTCAGCCTGAGTGAGGTAGCAGTCATAGACATCCGGGCTTTCCCCATCGGCCTGCAAACACCACATCGAGAGGGGAACCTGGGAAAACCAGATCCACCTTCTCCGACTCCTTCCTCCCGGTCTACACCTTCTTCTGGGGGCCTTCTCAAGGCCAAAGGTCAGTCTGGCTGGAAGGTATCTGGGGCAATGAGGTGGCCAACCCCCCCGGCACTAACAGTTAAGCCAAACCAACCTGTGGAGTCTCCCACCCACTCTCAGCAAGTCCTACATGCAGAGTCTCTCAGCCCTCCCTGAAGACCCAGGTCCTAGATTCACTTCTGCTGTCTTCTCTGCTGAGTTCTCATTATTCTCCCAAGCCCCTCTTCTACTTCTCTAAAATAGCTGATGAGCTCCTGCTTCTCTAAGCAGCTGTGGAAACTAGAGACGGGACAGAGACTTGGTTTCACTCGAGGATGTCCAGCCACCCAGCTCCAGCCCTGCACAGCAGGGCTCCTCTTACATGGTTCCTCGCATTGGCAGCCTTCTCCATCTTGGCCTGGGCCAGCAGCTCCTGGTAGATGACTGCCAGAGGCTCTCGAAGATTAACCAGCAGAGCACTCGGGTTCTTCAAGGCAGCCAGAGTGTCCTCGACCACCCCTCGCTCCACTGCCTCATTGATGGCAAGAACAGCAGCATGGACTGGAGGTAGTGCATGGAAACAAGGTCAGGAGGCCACAGCAACCCCAGGCTGGCTGCGGCACAACCAGCCGCGGGCACTCTGACAGCACCCATCTGTCCCTGCATGGGGGCCAGGAAAACCAGGCAGTTTGATGGCCCTGTCTGGGGATGAGCAGTATCCGGAACCCACCCGGGGGCTGAGAGGACTCCTCCCATTCCTGCTGAGTTACCCCTAGCAGGGCAGAGCTCAGTCCTTACCTGCAGCCTCATCCACCGAGAGCTCGCTGGCCAAGATGCCCCCGATCTTACTGAAGGCAGGCAGCTGGAGGCCATATTTGGCCAGTTCTGAGGCCATGTTGCTGAGTTCCTCAGCTGCAATGATACCATGAGTGCGCTCAGTAGGCTGAGAGCCCCCGAGAACCTGCCCAGGCGGTGGGGTGGGGAGCAGCCAGTCTTACCTGTGAACTTCACTTTCCCATACAGATCATGTATCTGAGGGGCCAATCCCAGGCGGAAGAGGAAGAGACTGGGAAAGACAGGAAAGTGTTGGGGCCTATTCATTTTGACACACTGCCTAATGGGTTTGCAGAAGACACTATGGAGACGTGGAGAGGACACTCAGCACCTGCCCTGAGCCTCCCCAAACCCACAGGGAGCGATGCTAATGTAAGCGAGCCCGAGGCAAGTGCTACAGAAGACAAATAAAATGCTGGATGCAGTCAGGGGAGAGAGACACTGCAGGAGCATGCCACTGGATGGAAGCGGAGGGAAGGGCCGGACCTGCTGAGCCGAGCAGAGGCTTGAAAGAACAAGGGAAGTGAAGTCTAGAAAAGACGACAAGGACACAGGAACTGCCTTAACTCTGTCTGACTTAGCCAATTGAGGGCTGTGAGTAGGACTGAGCAACCTTCATAATTCACATGGTGGCTGCATGTGACACTGGATGGGGCCTGTTCTGATTCCTTTGTACCCCAGCCACAGGCTAATGATCCTGCCCTGCCTGCTTCTAAATGTACCCACACAGGTCACACACAGATGTGCCTCAAACACACACGTACATCGATACACAATTATGTAACCTAAAACCTCCCTCTCCTGGGATGGGGTCCCTGTGGTCGCCCTTCCATGCTGCTGCTGCCATGTCTGCCGCTGTCTGTCGTTGGCTGCATCCACCTGGAGCCTGGCTGACAAAAAGCCTGGGGTCTCTCACCTGAGGGCATGAATGCAGTAGACCACCCGGGGCATGTTCTTCTTGTCATAGATGTCTGTGGTCTCCGGGAAGAAGGTCTGGAGGGGAAACCAGCTGGTTACTACCAGTGGAGAATTTCTAAGCAGCGCCAAATACGGAGGGCAGCTTAGGAAGGGTCTTCCTCTCTGATCTGGGTGTGTGCTCCCTAGTTTCCTGGGGCCGCTAGGTCAGTCTCCCCATCGTTTAGACACACATACCCAGGTTAACCCAACTCCAGGTAAGGCTGTTAAAGCTACAGGACGTAAAACTCATCTTGCAAGATTAACAGGTTGTCTATATTCATCCTATAGACACAGCGACCCTGTGCCCCTCCCTTGAATTTTCATGGGAAAGGTAGCATGCTGGGGAGCTGCCCATACCAGGAAGGCATGCATTATGCAGGACCACAGAGGGATCAAGAGGTGTCAGCCCTGTCTCCAAGAGGTCTTGATCAATGAAGTCCCCTCCAAAAAGTGAGTCACCCCCAGGCATGGTTTCCCATGAGGTCTAACCTTAATTATTGTTGGCTACTTCAGAGTCATAAGAAAGGACCAAACCCAGAGACTTGAGGGCACAGGGCCTCTATTGTCCCTGCCTCCCACCAAAGCATCTTTCCTCACCACCATTCCCTGGTCTCATAGCTGCTTCTCCAGTGAAGAAAATAAAGTCCTACATTGCAGAATCCTATCATGTCTTTATCTGCATAGATCCTTATAACTCACAAAGGATATCTGCCTACATCACCTTATAGACAAGGCAGATACTATCCCCGTGAGAAACGAATGGAGTCAGAATGACAGGACATGCAGCAAGTGTCCAGAAGGGGTCTGGGCCTCGGCTCCCAAGTCTATGTCCTGGGATGCTTGCGCCCTTGCTTTGTGCTGTGAAATTCTGGTGGAGAGTTGACTGGCCAACATGAGTCCAATATGAGCGTTACACAGGGGCCTCACTGCCGAGCGGGAACAGTGTAGCTTGGGCTGGGAGCTTTCACATTTTACCCTCATGGAAGTGGAGGTAGAGACTAAGTAACCTGGTTCAAAGACACATAGCCTCAAAGAACTTAAACTTGAAGAATTAAAAATGAACACCAATTTTCAGGTCCAGTGTTACCGAAGGCAGACCGATGTGGGCTATAGCCGACAGCCAAAAGTTGATGTTGTCTGTGTGGCGGAAATGCAAGCCATTTGCCTGAAAGGGAAGGAAAGAGAAGAGCTCTATTTCCCCAGGTCTCAGGGGTCCTTATGGGCAGAACCCAGAACACAGCTTAGAGATTCCATGGGTGGGGGGAACCGGAAAAACCCTGCCCTATGGATTTCCTATCCCCTCAGGATAGAGACATACAGATAGAAACCAGCAGGAATGGGTGACCCAGTTGGACCTTTGGCAAGGATGGCATGAGGTGTGATTATAATAGGGTAAGGCTTCCTAGGAATGGGGAGTCCAGGGCTGGGACAGAAGGAGAGGAGGACTGGGTTGGCTAGAGGACAGGGGAGGGGCAGTGTGCCCAGAAGGTGCCATTAGGGGAGCAAACCCCACAAGTCTCTGAGTGTGGGCCGTGGGTAGAAAAGTCTGCTTGGAAGTCCCGTCTCAGGGGCATCGCAAAGCCTAGCCAGCAAATGTCCCTTGCTTCTAAGGATGGTCCACACCGCTCAGCAGGAGACATTAAAGGGAACCTATTAACCTAAAGCAGTGATTAATGGCACCCCTTTTCAACACTCCTCCACAGTGTCCAGGTTTGGACACTAAATTGCATGGTCCTCCCACTCTCAGCTTTGAGGTAGCCTGTGAGGAAGAGGGTAGGAGGTAGAGACCTCTGCTCCCACCTGATACCGCAGCTGCTCCACGTCATAGATCTTCTTTAGAGGAACCACGGAGGGTGCAAAACAGTGGCCCAGCTTGGCCAGAAGCACTCCATTCCGCAGGCTCTCCTCCAGCTCCACTGGAGAGGGCAGCTCCTCCTTCAGGCAGGCCTCCATCCAGCTGAGAACATGAGCGGGCGTGAGAGCTGCTGAAGCATTCTGGGAGGTCACAGCACGGACACCAGCGCTGTCTCTGTCTCTCTGCCCTTCAGCGGTCCCTACTGTTTCCTGCCTCTGGTTTCTGTCCTGCTCCGCACTCCCCTCTCTGCCCACTGCCTGGCGAGTCCCGTCTTCTCCCAAGCTGCCTCCGAAACACTTGGACTGGCCAGTCCTCAGCCCCACTCACCCCAGAACATCTTCCTGACAGAGCCTGGGCCTGCCCACCTTCAGGGAGGCTTCGACAGGCTCTGACCTGTCATACACGTACCCACTCAATCTGGGTATGCATTTGAGTCAATCTGTTCACTTCTCATCCTGCATGTTCTCTGGGAACCCAGGTACAAAGAGGCCACATCGTCTGGGAGCTCTACACAGTCCATAACCCAGCTCTGATGGGGAGTGATGGGGAACCCCCAGGTTTGCTGGGAGGGGACAGCGCAAAGGAACAGAAAGAGCACAGTCCTTGGAGTCAGAAGACCCGCTTTCCACACGGATTATCCCCACCTCACCTGTCTAACGGTGAAAACCCACCCCGCACACTGCTGGCTTCACGGGGCGGGGCCAGGACTGCACGAGTGTGTGGAACACATGCAGGTCCATGGAAGGTGTTACTGAGAATAAGGGCTCTGACACGGGATCGACAAGTTTCTCCACACACTGGGGTCTACAGGAAAGTATCTGTTTTCAAAGAGAGAGCCAGTCACACCTCACTTCATGCCTCCCCTGCCACAGACACCTGATTTCCTGCCTATCCCAACCCACCTATTTTGGGGGAGAATATTAAAAATATGCTATGGATTAGAAGTAAGCAATGAAGAATTATTTATCCTGCCTTTCCTAGACAAACTGAATTTTATGGTAACCAAACAGCCCTAAGATGAGGAAGAAGGTTTTTTTGGGGAAAGAATTTAAGCTAAAAAACAAAAATATAAATAAACCAAAACAAGATTTAAAAAAATTTCAGCTAATGTGGGAGAAATGAAAGAATTAAAGAAAAGTCACTTTGCATCCTAATAGAACATAATAAGTCCTAGAGGCAAACAACCAAGGAAGGAGGCATTAGATAAAAGGTTAACAGGGAATTTTACAGTGTAGAGATGAGGGTGCTATTACCTGCTATCCTACGTCAGCCTTGCGTCACTAAAAGCGGGACCAAAAGACACTATTCCTCCAACGAGGGGCACTATGAAGCACACACCACCACTCACGAAGTCTGCTCGTAAAAGTGTTGAGCTTGGTGCACCCTGGTGGAGTAGCAGCTGGATGCAGCCCACGTGCATCTCAAGGACCCGGGTTTGCATCCAGGGCCGGGAGCATGATCAAGATGGACAACTAAATTAAATAAATAAATAAAATGCTTCTTCTCCCTCTCTCTTTCTGCCTGCCTGCCTGTTCACCTTCATACCTGCCTGCACCTTTCCTTACAAAAAATAAATAAATGAAAGTTGAATCTGAATCAAATCAAGCCTTCGGAGCCAACCTTCATTAACAGTAAACACTGAGTATAGAGGAACAGGCTGAATGACACAAAGAAACAAAGTCAGAAATCAGGAAGTTCTACTGACTGAGCAAGGATCCTGGTTTCTTTAACAAGATGATGATATAAAAAGCTAAGAGGGGTGAGGTAGGGTGGGGTGCGCTGCTCTAGAGGAAAGATTTAAAAGATATTACAACCAAGTGTGACACAGAAACATTTCTGTGCATCCCAATTTGAATAGACCAACAGTAAAAGTAGATAATTTTTACATAATCGGAAAAATTTGAAGGTGGTCTGGGTATTGATCTTCTGAGGATTAATAGATACTTATTTGGGCATTATGTTGGCATCGTGGTAATGTAAGCTACTATCCACATATTTTAGAGCTATGCATTGAATTATGTAATGGGGATAAAAGGATATGATATTGTCTTTGTTCACAGATGGCATATAAATGTCTAGAAAAATCTCAAAGAATGTGATAAAAAAAACCCAAAAAACAAAAAACCTCCCAGAACAAATTAGTGATGATAGCAAGGTTGCGTGATATGAGGTTAATGTACATAAATACCAGCAGTAAACAAGTGGACTCTGAAATGAAAAGCACAATGCCCGGAGTGCCTGGCGGAACAGTGACTGGGTACGGTCCACACACATCTCCAGGTTCTGGATTCATGGGGCAGGGGGAGCAGCAGATGAGCAAGATGAACAACTAAATGAAGTGCTTCTTGCTCCTGTCTCTTTCTCTCTTCCTGCCAGTCTCTGCTCACCCACACTCCTGCTTGCACCCAGCCTTTAAAAAATAAAATAAAAGGTGTGTCCTGGTGGAGTAGTGGTTAGGTCAATTGCCTCTAAAGAAATGTAGGCCACATTTCTGGGGGAGGAAACTACCAGTGTGAAAACTAAATAAATTTTTTCCTCCTCTCCCTTCCTGCCTGCCAGCTTGCCTTGATTCCTGCCTATACTTTTTCTTAAAAAAAAAAAAAAGTATAAGATTGCTAAGAGGAAAACTACAAAACTGATGAACGAAATAAAAAAATTAAATAATTGGAGATACATTTCATATTCAAGGATAGGAAGACTCCATATTGTCAAGGTGTTAGTTTTTCCTAACTTGGTGTATAGAGTCAGCACAATCCAATCAAAATCCCAGCAAGGTTACTTTGTGGCTGTGAAGGCTACAGACTCTGAAGTCTGCACAGGGGTCAAAAGACCCAGAAGAGCCAACACGATATATTGAAGAAGAACAAAGCTGGAAGACTGACACTCCTGACTTCAAGACTTACTGGGGAACTATAGTAATCAGGCACTGTGGTTTGGTTAATGAATACACAGACACATCAACGGGACAGAACAGAGAGCCCAGGAACAGACTCACAGAAATACAGTCAATCGATCTTTGACAAAGGAGCAAAGGCAATATAACAGAGCAGAGATAGTGTCTTCAACAAATGGTGTTGGAACAACTGGACATTGACAAGCAAACAAACAAAAATTAATGCAGACACAGATTCTTACCAAAAATGAACTAAAAAAGGATCGTCAACCTAAATGCAAAATGCAAAACTATCAAACTCCTAGAAGGTAACATAGAAAACCTAAAGGACCTTGGGTATGGCAAAGAGTTATTAGTGTTTTTAGACACAACACCAAAGGCATGACCCTTGTAAGAATCATTGATAGCTGAACTTCATTCAATTAGAAACTTCTGCTCTACAAAAGACAATGTTAAGAGAATGAGAAGAAAAAATTATAGACTGGGAGAAAATATTTGCAAAAGACACATGTGATGAAGGATGGTTATCCTTGATCCAAAATATACAAAGAACTCTTAAAATTCAACAGAGCAAATATGGGCCAAAAACCTTAAACACCTCACTAAAGTAATATACAAATATCAAATAAGCTCTGAAAAGATACCCTACCACGTATGTCATTAGGGACACACCTATCAGAAATTTGCACACTGATAACACTAAATGCCAGCGAGGCGGTAGGGCAGCAGGAACACTCATTCATTGCTGGTGGGAAAGTAAAATGTTAGTCACTTTGGAAGACAGTTTGGTGGTTTCTTACAAAACTAAACATATTCATCATATGATCTAGCAATCACAGTCCTTAGTATTTACCCAAAAGAGTTGAAAACTTATGTCCATAAAAACACCTGCACATGAACTTTTATAGCAGTTTCATTCATAACTGCTAAACCTTGGAAACCAGCAAGTTGCTTGGCAATAAGGGAATATACAAATAAACTGTGGGACATCTAGATCATGAAAAATTATTCAGCATTAATAAGAAACGAGTGATCAGTGCACCTTGTGGCTCGGGCAGCTCAAAGACCTGGGCTTCAGACCCAGGGCTGGAGTGAAAAACCAAAATAAACAACCAAACAAATACAGATCTTCCTTCCTTCCCTTCATCCCTTTCCTCTTCCCCTTCCCTCCTTCCTCTCTCCTTCCCTCTTTGCTTTCTAAAAGTAAAATAGGCTATCAGGCCAAGAAAAAGATTTAAATACATATCACTCCATGAAAGAAGACATTCTGAAAATCTATGTTGTATGATTCCATGTATATGACATTCTGAAAAAGGCAAAACTATACACAGTAAAATGATCAGTGGTCGGCAAAGGTTAAGGGTGAGAGGACAAACAGAAAGACGACTTTTAGGGCAGTGAAACTACTCTATTATATTCTAATGACAGATACATTTGTCCAATACCATAGAATGAACCTTAAGATAAACCATGGATTTTGGGTGATTATGTATCAGAGAGTAAGTTCATCAATTGCTACCATTCTCATGGGGGATGTTGTTAATAGGCTACGCATGGGAAGCGGGCAGGGGTATATGAGAAATTTCTGCAATTTCTTCTTAATTTTGCTAAAATCGCTTTTTAACAAGTGGTCTTTTAAAAAAGATGTTCTTTTGGCTTTCCCTTTCCCACAGAATTGACTCCTGTCTTTCTACATCTGTTCTTGGGGCAGGTGCTGGGTGGGAAGGGTGGGAGGCAGTCTCCTACTCACCGCTTGGCTTCCTCCAGTCGGCACAGGTACTGATAAGCAACGTTCTGCCGCCTCTGCTCATCCATTTCCTCAGCGGTGAGGCGTTCATCTGGGGAGCGAAGTGGATAAGGTCAATGAAGGGGCTAAGGGCCGGGACACTGAGGCTGCTTTTTAACATTTTCTAGGGCAACTCTACTCAGAGATCTAAAGCATCTCCAATATGTCTGTCCCCCTCTTTCCAGGACACCTCCAGCTCGTCTTCTGCTCCCGTTCAATAAAGCAACCATAGTCAGCACCCTGCTCCACCCTAGAACAGGGGGGACTCTTCCTGCATAGAATTAATCCTTCTTTTCCTCCAGTCACCTCTCTGACCTCCTCCTTCCCAAGTTTTCTCCACAGCCATTCACTTAGTGCCTCCCAACAGGGATGTCCAGATCTTTCCTTGGTTGGAAACATAGATCCTGATTCTCTCCCTAATCAGACGCAGAGTTCTCCAAGAAGTGGACTTGTGCCATCCTCCTCAGGTACTTTCCCAGAGGCAAAATTCAGACAACTAGGACTCATTCAAGAGCCATTCATTCATTCACTACCTCCTATATGTCAGACACTGGGCTAGTGGACCCCGACTCCCAAGAAATCCAGAGATTATTATTAAAAGAGAAAAACATATGGTAAGTGTAATTGGAGTCCATGAATAGTCTACAGAAACAGCAGAGAAGCAAAGGACTCTACCTATCAGCAGAGAATTTTTTTTTTTTTTTTTTTTTTTAGAGAAAGGAAACAGGCAGCAATGAAGGAAAGCAGGCAGGCAGGAAGAGAGAGGAGGAAGAAGCATTTATTTATTCAGTTAGTTATCTAGGTGTTCATGTGATTGTTTCCCCTGATCCTATAAACTTGGGTCCTTGGGTTTTATGTGAACTGCACAGGAACCCCAGACTTAAACTTGAGGCACCAGAGCACACCAGAGTAGAGAATCCTAAAGAACATTTGAGGGGAAAGGGGAAAAGGACAGTCTAACAGAGCGAACAATGTGAAAAAGTCACTCGCTTGGGATTAAGTGAAAGGACAGAGTTCTAAACGATATCAAAGATCTCTTTTCAAGTAAAGGTCACCTGAGGAGGAAAAAAATCTCCAAGCTAAATAAAATGCCAACAAATACTCTGACCCCCCAAACTCCAGCACAGAGAATTCCTTAAATGAGATAGTACTCATATTGTCTTAGTCACGGGATCTCATTATCTGCCGCTCTCTTCCTCTTTTAAGACAATACATAATCAGACAGGATGAAAGAAAGCTACACATATACACCAAGAAAATAAAAAGTCAGAAGGCTGGGAAAGAGACAATATAGTCAATCTGTTTTTGACTAGGCACTTAATGTCATCCCTACTCTCCTTATCTTATTTCTTTATATAGCATATCCTGCAATATGATTTGAGAGAGGGTAAGGGTTTATTTGAATTGGCAGTTAAGCTAGTTTAAACATACAAGCTCTCTCTCGCTGTTCATGCTCAGATTTGAAAGGAAATCCATCAGTTCCTCTGAGGGTGTGTACATGTAACAAGTATTGGTTGCTAAGCATGGAAAATAAACCAGTAAGTGAATGACATCACTTTAGAGTTCTGAATTGAGGACTGTAAGAGATGGGCGGGGACTCTACATACACACAGAGAGTCTAAAAAAAACTCAGTCTTCCTCCCCTTCCAAGGCCTGGAAATAGCTCCCCTGCCACAAACGGCTGGACAAAACTTTGCTGTTTGAATCTTAACCGGAAAGGAAGGGAAGGGGGCGGAAGGAGATTTTGCTCTTCATTCAGAGGTCAGATGAAAACCTTTCTGCCATGCCATCCCTCTGACTCCAATCTCTCCTGTTCTAAAGACCCGTTGTTGAAAGTGTGGTCCAGGGACTCCCTGCATCACAATTACCTGGGGTGAATAAATGTGCAACGGTGCTTTATAAATGCAGATCATGGGCCCCAACCCAGACCTACTGGAGCTGAGGCTCTGGGCGAGGGCTCAGAAACCTGCATTTTAAACCTTCTTCCCAGGCAATTCCGACACCCTAAAGTTTGAAAGACACTGTCTGAAAGCAGCATCAAAACGTCCAGTCGTCCAGGTCTCTTTGCAAGTCCTGTCCCCCGGTGGCGCTCAGCAAATCCGGTAGCCGTCAGGGACGGCTGATTTTAAGGAGCCATCCAGACCATCCGCATCCTCCCTGTCCCAAGGCCTCAGAATTTAGGAATAAGGGACAAAGCTGCAAGCGTGGCGAGCAGTCGGGCGTTTCTCGGCTCACACCGCGGCCGCAGGTGGGACTGTGCGCCCCCTCCCCGCTGGGCACCGGCCCGCCGCCCAGTCCCGCCAGCCCCCGACCCTCCTCGGCCCGGCGTGGCACTCACAGACCGCCCGGCTCGGGCCCGCGCCCGCGCCTCTCCCCGCCATGTCCTCCTTCCAGGTTTGAATCTCCCGCCACCGCGCCACGCCCCTCGCCGGCGCCGCACACCCGCGGGCCACTTCCGGTCTGCGCAGCCGGGCCCGGGACTTGTGGTTCCGGCCTCGGACGCGCGCCGCCAGGTGGGAGGCGGAGGGCGCCGTCCGGGGGAGGGCCGGGGAGCGCCCTCCCCCGAGCCGCCGCGGGTCCTGCCCCTCCTGGGCTCGCTGGCTGCCACTCGCCCTCATTTCAAGTCGCCCGTGCCGCTGCCTTACCTCCGTCATTCCCCCTGGTATCCCCGTTCACCCCGCTCTGCTTTTTGCAGTGTTATTGGCGTCGGCTTGCTGCAGGGTCCGCCGAGCTGGTGGTGCAGCTGTAGTGACAAATAGACACTGCAATACCCAAAGAAGATGGCTGTTTGCTGTTTTCGAATGAGTGATAGACAAATAGTCAAATAAGCTGGAGGTGTGTGATAGACAGAAAACCTCCGCAGAGAGAGGATGGAATCGCTGGAATTAAGAGCAATGAAGGACAGACAGGCAGACTTCCTGATGGCCGTGACAGCTGATGTCTGTTGAAAAGTGAACAAGAATTCATCAAACTGAAGGAAAGAGGAATTCCAGCCAGTAGAACAGCATGTGCAGGAGCAAGGAAGTGAGTTCAGGAAATGTAAATCAGTCAGTTTTCTAGGAGAACAAAGCTCAGCCCGGGATGGGCAGGAAGTGAACTTGGTGAGGCCTGGGGCCAGGCCCTGCAGCCTTGGACACCATCCTGAGGGACTCCGATATGGTCTGGGGAGCTGTGAAGAGCCAAATAACACTTTAAACATAGATCAAAGCTAGATTTATATTTCAGATAGATTGCTTTTGCAGCTGGAGATTGAAGTGGGGTGAGGCAAGGGACAGAGACCAATTGGTTTTTCGCAGAGGCACAGGTGAGCGTAATAAGGATCTGAACTAATAAAAGTCATTATAACAACCATGCTGGGGGGCTGGTCGTGTATTCTTTAACAGGCTTCCCCCATCTGGTGTGTCTCCTTTTGCTCTTCTTGCATACCGCCATTGAAGCATCTAGGCAGCTAGACTCAGCCCCAGGGGTGAAATTCCAAGGCTCAGAAGCAGAAAATATCCAAACTTTCAGAAACAGAGGAAACTGAGTATAGAGATAAAGCTATCCGGGGGACATAAGGTTTAAAGAAAGCAGGTGTTCCCTGAGACCAGAAGGGATTCCCCTTTGCCTCTCACAGGGCTTAGGGGAGATTGCGTGGCGGGGGTGGGGGGGTGGGGGAGGGTGGGGGTGGGGGGGTGGGAAAGTAGAGAGACCTAGATATTGGTGGGCCTGTTGATAGAGGTCCTGTACCCTGGTTTCTGGGAAGGACCCTAGGAGCACAGGACCCTGAGAAGGAACCGCTGCGTAATGAGGCAGGCAGATACAGGAACTTTAGATAATTGTGCAGAACTCCCCAACTCGGCCAGAGAGGAAGTATCTGGATGTGTTCCCCCTCTTCTTTTTGTCATGAGGACCCCTAAGCCTGAAAGGATCAGGTGGATGAGAGGAAAGGGGTGTCACTGGGTAGTAAGTAAGTCGCCAAGAACCAGATGGACCTCCCCTCTCAAATCTTAGCATCTCGTATCTCCCTCCAACTTGGTTCTAACTGAGAGAAAAGAGAGGGAAAATCAAACTGACATTGTTTCCACCACCCCAGTGGAACAGGGGCTCGACACAGGAACTGAGTATAGATGAATTTGATGTGTTTCTCACATACCAGAGTCATGGACCAACACACAGCATCAACATGCTTTGATTGCTTATTATATGTTGGTGCTGTATTTAATATTATAAAATCCATTTACTTAATCTTCATGGTACATATATGGAAACTGAGACTTTGAAACATCACACAACTAAAACCAGAGAGAGCCAAGATTCAAACACCTGTAGTCCAACTCCAAGCCTGAGTTCTTAATCATCGTATATTAACTATACCAGCTTCAAGGCCAGGCCACTGGAGAGAGGTTTCAATAGGCAAACTTACTGAAGTGTTGGAGGAGACGAGAGAGTCACAGATGTCTCCAAGGCTTTTTGCTTAGAGACTGAGTTGGTGGTTTATCAGCTAACACTGGGAACATTGTGTGGGTAGATCTGAAAAAGTAAGGATTTTGTTTGGGTTAGTTAAGTCTAGAGGTATACATTTAGAAATGACTGGCTTATTGGTGGTGTTAAAATCAGATGAGCAGGTGCACCCTGGTGGAGCAGTAGTTAGGTCAACCGCCTCCAAAGGAGCAAGCCATGTACCGCTGGTCCATGTCTGGTGTCCAGGGCAAACAACCAGTGTGACACTAAAATAAAAGTAAAATAGAGCTGCTTTCTTCTCCTCTCTCTTCCTACCTGCCTGTCTACCTGCCTTCATTCCTACCTGTACCTTTCCTTTAAAAAAAAAAATCAAATGAGTAGATGAAAGTCCTGGAAGAGTATATAAACTAAGGAAAGAGCAAAGGAGCAAAAATTTGGAGAACATTATCATTTAAGAGATGGATAAGGGGCCCAGCCAAGGAGGCAGGAAGGACTAGCCAGACAGGAGAGAGCCCAGACACACTGGGTCACAGAGGCCATGTGAGGAGAAGTTGCAAGGATGTGTCCCATAGAGCAGGGAATTGAACAGGACAAGGAGTCAGAAATGATCAAGAGATCACAGAGAAGGCCTTGGAAGCTCTGTGACAACAGTTTCCGTCCCTGCTCTCCCTTAAAGGAAGCCTGGTGAGTGAACAATAGACTGAGCAGCACTCTTGGCCCGGCAAAGCTCTGGTAGCGCCTCAAGTCCCACCGTGGCAGATGCTACAGGTGGCTGGGGGTCCTGCTGTGGGCGTGGGCATGTCTGCACACAGCAGGCGCTCGGCAGAGGCTGTCGGGATATGCACGTGAGCCCAACGAGTTCCTTATTCTGTCCTGGTAGAGACAGAAAGCTCTTCTTGCAAACAGCCTTTCTCTCAGGTAAATGGAGACATTGGCTTTCTGGTGGGGGCCACCCTTGGTGAGTTAGGGCGGTAGGTGCCCATTGTCCTGAGGCCTGCTGTCCTCTCATGAGGCAGAATGTGGAGGTTGAAGATCAGTGGCGCTGGGTTCAGGGGTCTCTTCTGATCTCCAAGACTTTCCTGATCATTGACCTTTCATCCTGTTCCCAAATGTGTGTGTGCGTATGTGTGTGTGTGTGTGTGAGAGAGAGAGAGAGAGAGAGAGAGAGAGAGAGAGAGAGAGAGAGAGAGAGAGAAATAGAGAGAGAGAGATCCCAGTTAAGCCAAACCTCATTAAAACTTGTAATCATAGTGTAGTGGAAAGGACCCCAGGCTAGTTAGTAGAAAATCAGGGATCCAATCCCAACTATGCGACTGCTTTGTGACCTCAGACAAGGCATATTTGCTATCTGAGTTCAGTCTCTTCCTCTGAAATGAGGGGATGGGGTCGATGGTCTTTGAGCTGGTATCGAGGAACACACGCATGTTGATTCATTAACTTTTTTCCTCTTGTAGGAAAGGTGCAGGCAGGAAGAGAGAGGAAGAAAAATCACTTTGCTTTATTTGTATTTTGTTGCTCCTCTATCGTTGTTGCCCCAGCTCTGGGCCTTGAACCTGGGTCCTTGGGATGCATGTGGACTACATCCAATGGCCTTATCTACTAGGCCACCAGGGCTCACTAATTCATTGCTGGACGCGAAGGATCTGCAGGGTGTGTTCACAAGGATGGGGAGCAGCTGGGCCGGGAGGGGCCATGGAATCCAGATGCCAAGACACCTGTGCCAAAGCACCACTAGGGTTCATCAGTAAGATAGGACGCCTGAGCTGTCAATCAAAGCATTCCCTAGAAGTGGAGGGCGGGACAGTTGTCTGGGGACCTGAGGTAACCCAAGCCCTAGGGACCATTCCAGAAAAGCTAGCTGCGGAGGAGACTGAAGGAGGTAAGGTGTTCTGTGTCTGGGGCTCCAAGACCCGGTGGGGGTAGCCAGGAACGTCCCAGGGGTGAGAGTCTTGCACAGTGAGGATTCCTGAGTGTTCTTAGGAGCTGAGGGAACTTCTCTAAAAGGAGGCCTGCCCGCCTCTCCTGAAAGGGGCAAGGAGAGGGGCCAGTGAAGAAAGTGGGAGGGGCTGAGTGCCTTTCTGGCTTTTCCACTCCTTACCCTCTCTCCTGGGAGGAGTGCAGCTGCAGCCCTTTTGCCTTTCAAGGGATGAGATGCTAATGGGAAACATGTGACAATGACAAGTATTTGGGGTTAGCTGGGCCTTGGAGACCAAAACAAGATGCTGGGGGGCCTAACCAGCTAGCACACAAAGTCAAGAGGACAGGGTAGAAAGAGGTTCCCCTTAAGACAGGGAATGGGCAGCAAAGGAGACACAGAACCTGTGCTCTGGGAAGGTGGCTCCTGCCAGTTCAATAGCCTGTCCCTCTTTGGGCCCCCAGTGCCCTGTATGGTTTCTGGCACGCAGTGGGGACTCCCTGAGTATTTGTTGAACTGTATCTTGAAATTAGACCTCAGGAGTGCCTAGATTCTAAGTGGGTGGTGTGTGTGTGCAGATGATGGAATGTGTGTCTGTTGATTCATCCATTCATTTATTCATAAACATTTTTATTGCGACAAAAACAGATACAACATAAATGTACCATTTTAAGTGTACAGTTCAGTGGCATGAAGTCTACTCACAGTATTGCAGACTGTCACCACCATCCATCTCCAGAGCATTATCATTTTATTCAATAAACATTTACTGAGCATTGATGCACTAGACACTTTACATTGCTGTAAATCTAGTAGAGAAGATGGAGAAAGGCAACTTAAAGGCTATCGAAGACAGGAAGGGGTGGGCTTGGGGGGTGTCTCACCCTCCAGATGAAGGGAGGAAGGCTTTTTGAAGGGATCTGTTGCTTGAACTGAGTCTTGATGGAGGACTAGGAGTTAGGACATCAGAGTGAGCGTAGATATGGAGCCCAATGGGATGGATGAAGCACAGTGAGACAGCAGAGAGAAACCCTTGAGACCCCAATGGTTCCCAGGCAAGGGTAGAACTGAATTGCCTCAAGGGAGCCTTGCTTTGGAGGAAGCCAAGAGGAATGTACTGACCCCTCTACTCCCCATTATCAGCATTATGTCTTCCCCCAACCCTGCCGATACACCCCAAGAGCCAGAACCTGAACCCTTAAGCTCCAAGAAGAAGAATAAGAAGAAGAAGAAGAAGAAGAACTGGTCACAGCAGGAGGCCAGCATCCAAGCCCTCACCAGGGCCGGCCATGGGGCCCTCTTGGCTGGCCGAAACCACAAAGCCTTGATCAACTTCCAGAGGGCCTTCCTACTGGCCCTGGAGGCCCCACAAAACAGGGACAGCCCTGTTCTCCAGGCCTGCGCCTTCAACCTGGGGGCTGCCTATGTGGAAACTGGGGACCCAGCCAGAGGTCTCGCTCTGCTCCTGCGAGCACAACCGGAAGAGAAGGCCCAGGGCAGCTGTCATGGCGATCAGTGTTTCAATGTGGCCTTGGCCTACCATGCCCTGGGTGACCTGCCTCAAGCGTTGGCCTGGTACCACAGGGCCCTGGGCCACTACCAGCCGCTAGGTGACCAGGGGCAAACCCAGGCAAAAATGGGGGCCTGCTACCAGGGTCTGGGACAGCCTGGGCCAGCAGCTCGCTGCCTTCAAGAAGCAAGTCGAGCCTATGCCCAGGCAGGGCAGCCCCGTGCTGCAGCCCTGGCATTGGGGGCTGCAGCTGGGTGCATGCTGAAAAGTGGACAGCATGGGGTGCGTGAGGTGGTACAGGTGCTGGAGGAGAGCTGGAGGCTTGCCGAGACGAGTGCTGAGCAGGGCCTGCTGGGTGAGACTTCGGGGCAGGGAGGTGTGTGATCTTGGCGGGGATTCTGACCTGGTGATACTCTGAGAGGTGGGAGCGAACCAGAGGCATTTCTGAGGGCCTGGGAAGGGGCTAGTGGACCCTGGGAGAGTGGCAATGGATGACCCCAGTACAGCTTCAGTTACTACAGACCTGGCTACCAGTGACTCCGGCCATGTGCTCTAGGGCAAGTCTATAATGACCTCGGACTGGGCTACTCCCAGCTCCAGCTCTTCCCGCTGGCAGCAGAGGCCTTCCTGCAAGCCCTGCCTTGCTGCCGGGGGCCAACAGAGGAGGCCACTGTGCTGAGAAACCTGGGGATGACCCACAATGCCCTCGGCAACTATCAGGAAGCCCGGGAGTTTCACCAAAAGGCTGCTGACCTGCATGGTGGGTACAGGGGCTGGGAAATGGGATTGCAACAAGAGACTGAGAGGGGCTCCAGGGGCGGGGGGGCCCTGACGTTGCAAAGTGGATGGATCTTTAGGACTAGCCATGGGGCTGGGAAGCCCAGAACCAGAGGGATGAGGGGTGGAGATGCAGGAGACTGGCTAGACAGTCAGGACAGCGAGGGTGGGGAAGGCAGAGCTGGCAGAGGAAGCTTCCTGGTGGGCAAAGGAGGCCTGAGGGAGAGCCAGGCGCCTCCTCTGACTTGAGGACAGTGTGACACCCAGTGAGTCCCTTTAACTTTCTGAGCTTCCCTTTGTTTCCACACAACAATGCAGCTGACATTCCTATGCCTTGCCTGCCTCACAGGGCTACTGCATGTGAGCCAGGGAGGGGGAGTCATTCAGGCCCAAACTCAGGATGAGGAGAGGCAGATGGAAGGTGCAGTCCTCTGGGGTCCCTCTCAGGTGTTCGGGGGTTGAGCACTGGGAGCCTTGGTGGCTGGGGCGAGTGATCTGAGGCCTCAGCAGCCGAGGTCTCCTCTTAGGATGGGTCTGCTCTTTCCTCAGGCTCCGTGGGGCAGCGGTGGGAGCAAGGCCGCAGCTTTGGCAGCCTGGCATTTGCGCTGAGTCAGCTAGGGGACCACAAGTCTGCCAGAGACAACTACCTGCATGCTCTGCAGGCTGCCCGGGACACAGGTGAGGGAGGGGATGCACAAACACTGAGGGTCCTTGGGGCTGGGGAGGGGCAGATGGGAGGATGGGGTGAGGAACACTTCCAGAGGGGAGGACCTCTCAGACTCTCTTCCCCAGGAGACATGAAGGGTCAGTGGCAGGCCTGTGAGGGTCTGGGGGCCGCTGCAGCCAGACTGGGGCAACATGATCAGGCCTTGAAATACTATAAGGAGGCCCTGGCCCGGTGTCAGGTAAGACCCTCCATCTGGGAATCTGACTCTTCCCTGTTAAGCCTCCAGCTTCTATCCTGCTATCCTGTCTCCGCTGACATTCCTGCCTGTATTCCCTGTCTTCTCCCTGCCATCATATGCTCGTCAAGCATGCACTGGGCACATGGTATGCTCACTCTCCAGACACCCTAGTGAGAAGTCAATCTTGCCCACAGCTCTGGAGAGCTGGCGGCAGGCCCGGCAAAGGTGCAGAGAGAGATCAGAAGACAGGGACGAAGCCCCCTCCTTCCTCCCTTCCCTGCTTCTTTCTTCTCCATCCGCAGAGGACTGTAGAGCCTGGCCTTCCCCCTTCCATAATCTACCCTCTTCCCAGAAAGAGCCTGATTCTGTGCGAGAGCGGCTGGTGGCCAAGCTGTCGGATGCCGTGAGGACCCACTTGGCCCGAGGTGGGCTGGTCCAGACCCACACCCTGGTGAGGTGACACCTGAGACAAGGCGCAGCGGGTAGGGAGGGAGAAGTCATCTAGGGAAAGGGGTGGGGGTTAGCCTTCTCATGTTCTCAGTGCTGTTGTGCTTGACTGCCCATTTGTGTTCGTTTACCTGGGCCTACATATGGGATATATGCACCGTCCCCAGGGCCACCTGGGTGGGGGGAGGTGGGCGGGGGATCCTGGCATGTCTCCAGCACTAGGGCTGTGCTAGGACTTTGCTGAGTGGTCATTAGTCTAGTGGGTGAAGACAAAGAGTACAATCCAGGATCCTGAGCCATATCCGGGAGGCGTTTTTTTTTTTTTTTTTTTTTTTTTTTAAGTTCTTGTCTGCAGTTCCCAGAATGACCACAAGATGGAGACAGTGCTCCAGGGAAGTCCCGCTCCCCCACCTGGTTTTCTGCGGGATTTTCCGAGTCTCCACCAGGCGGCTCCTCCCTCTCGCTTTCACCCTCTACCTCCCAGGCTCAGGCAGCCAGTGTTTCTTCAACTGCTTTCTCCCTCTTATTCTGAGACACCCTCAGGAAAACCTCCTACATCAGAAATTGAGATTACACTTCCTTGTTTATTCTGTTTATTTGATAGGTTTTATTATGTCCTCCCTTATTTTAGATTTTTTTCTTGCCCTCCCTTATCTTAAAAATGAGGACACCATGTTTACCATGTGTAGGCAGAATTAAATTAGCCTGGTACAGGCTGAGGACTGGGTTGGGCTTCAGAAGACGTAGATTCCATCTGCAGTCAGTCAGCACTTTCTGTGACTTAGCCTCTGGAGGCCCCAGGTAGGATGGGGTAGTGGTCAGACCCTGTCTCACAGTAAATGAGCTTGAGTTCCAACTTGACAATGACTTGTTCTGTTAACAAAGGGCATCCAGGAGTTTCATTAGGTCTCTGTCTCCTTGAGTCTGGATGGAACCACTCATGTACATTTCCACAGCTGGAACAGCCGTTTTTCTCCTATTGATCTTTACGCCCCTTCATTCTCAGACCTCTACTCCAGAGAGGCCCCAGGTCCCAGGTGGGGCTTGCCCAGCAGGTACCCCGGCCAGGATGGGAAGGGTCACTGCAGATGCACAGCGCAGGTGAGGGGCCGGGTGGAGTTTGGGGGTGGGGGTGGCTACTGAAGGGAGTTCTGGAGGTGCCCAGCAAGGTGGCACTTCGTAAAGAACCCTCAGGAAGGAGGGTAACTGACTTGGATCTTGCTCTGACCCTGTTCCTTGCCCCTGCAGATCTTCAGGTGGGTGTGACGATGAAGAGTTAGAAAAAGAGCAAGAGGGGCTGGTGAAGGTTCCTGTGAAGTCTCAGGCTCACAGACTGGCGTGTGAGTCAACATAAGCTGTCCCCATGTGCCTCCGAGAACATGGAGGGCTCCTTGGGATGGGGGACCCCATTCTCTGCCCCAGGGCTGACGCTGAGGCCCTCGTGACCTCCCTATCCTACCCCCATCTGCTACCCCAGGTTCCCAGCCCCCAGCTCCACCTCGCCCTTCCCCTCACCCCCAGTTTCTATTTATCTCTGAACACTGTGGCCCATTTCCCTTTTGGAATCACCTCTTCCTCCTGGTTTCCTAACTTCTGGAACTTTGCATGGCAGAGTATGCCAGCTACCACACTTTTCCTACCTGAGCTCATTGTTTGCTATGTCTCTACCCAAAGGCTTCCAACTCCAGGAGCAGAGTTCCTTGCCACTTGCTGACTTGAGTCCTTTGGTGTCTGTTTAGTGTTTGTCCTTCCCACCCCAATCCCCACCCATCCCCGCCCCAATGAGTCATTAGAATGTGTAGTCTCTAGAGGGCCCAGGTCTGCCAGCTCTTCCCCCTACAGGACATAGTCCTCACTGCACCCTCCATGCTTAGTGACCTGGCGCATCCTGCCTGCCATCCACCTCCATGCTGTCCCACAGCTTTCTCTTTCCACCATCATCTTTCTTGGTGCAGAAAGGCCTGTGACGATTGTGTCTGTCCCTCTTCATTCAGGTCCAGGGCCCAGGAACCACATCCCATTTGGAGGCGAAGGTCCCCCCAGAATGGAATGTCCTGGAATTCTAGTGCCCAGTGGTCCTCAAGTCAATAGGTGGGTGCCTGGAAGAAGGGAAGAGTCTGGAAAATGGATAAAGTAGTAGGAGAGGATGTAGCTTTGGATGATTAAGTTGGGGGAAGATGTGACCTGGTGCTTGGGGAGTAGTGTCCTGAGCCTCTTCCTTTTTGCCCTTTTGCAATCTGAACAACCTTTACCCAGCCCTGGAGGCCCAGGGAATCCTCTGCCTCCTGCCTCAGAGAAAGGGAGAGTCCTGCTAAGTGGGGGAACAGATGGGATGTGGGAGCCTGTTCCTCCTGCCCAGGGCCCACCCACAGAGGCGAGGGCCAGAGCAGGCTGTCTCTGCCCCTTCCCCAGTCTCTCCCACTGGAAATCCCTGCTCCCTCCCTCCTGCAGGTCTTCCAGAAGGTCCTGGGAACCCCCCAGCAGGAACTCTGAGAGGAGACCCGCAGAGTCTGGCTTCTGCACACTCATGTGACCCCACCCTGCTGACCGTGGTTCGGTCTGCATTTCTCCAACATACACACGTGAGGGGTTTCTGAGACCGTGTTCCACCCTGTATGGACACAGAAAACAGCCCAGTCAGCTATGGGCTCCTGAGCTGGGCCAGGGCTTTGTTGTCTCAGTGCCTGGATGTTCTCTTTGCTACTGGTTGGGATTTTAGATTCAACAGGAAAATAGATGGTGACTTTCTCCCTGTTCTTTCTGCATTCCCAAGCTCATGATGGCTAAGGCCCTTGCCACTTCTGAAAGCGGACACTTCTTGGTCAAGTCTCTCTCCAGACCTCTGTTTTGTCATATAGGAGATGGAGACACCTCTGGACCATCGAATGAACTCTGCTTCCTCCAAGAAATAGCAGCAGGCCCCCAAGGACTGTAGTCTGTAGACAACTGCTCTCAGCAGCCACAATGTATTTTGTGACATGTGCTGATCATTTACCACAGTCCACACACTTGCAAGTGTTTTTTTCCTTTAATTCTCATAGCAAACCTAAGAGATCACAGATGAGGCAAGAAGGCACAAAGGTTGGGTGGTTTGTCTTTGCAAATTGCTCAACTAGTAAGTACAGCAGCAGGATTGGAACCTAGGTTCGCGCACCTTCTAAATGCTGTGCGGATCCACTGCCTCAGTGCAGCCACTGCTTAGTGAAAGGTTGGTTGTGTTTGGGCGCCCCCTGGTGGAGCAGCGGTTAAGTCAGTCATCTCCAAAGGAGCAAGCCACAGACTGCTAGGTTCAAGTCCCAGGTCAGGGAGAAGCAACCAGTGTGAACAACCAGATTTAAAAAATAAAATAAGATGCTTCTTCCTCCTCACTCTTCCTGCCTGCCTGTCATGTGCCTTCATTCCTGCCTGCACCTCTCCTTTAAATAATAATTTAATAAAGTTTTTATTGTAATTTTCAATTTAATGAAATATTATCAGCATTGATGAACTAAGAGTGTGAAAACAAGCACTGTTTTTATGAAAGCCATGTTTAATCTTTAGAAGACTTGATTAAGGGGAGTTACTTTTAAAACTGCTGTTGAGGTGCACCCTGGTGGAGCAGCAGTTGGGTCAATCACCTCCAATGGATGCAGGCCACATGCCCTTGGGTTTGAATCCTTGTCCGGGGGGGAAACAGCCAGTGTGAACAACTCAATACAAAATAAAAGAAAATGCTTCCTCTCTCTCCATGCCCATCTGCCTGCTCGCCTTCATTCCTGCCTGCACCTTTCCTTTCAAACAAAATAAAACAAAACCCAAACTGCTGTTGAATGAGAGGTTGGCAGGAGCTGATTACGGATTGGGAGAAAATCATACAAACCCAGGCGCATGTTGCGTATTACTTCATATGTGCCATGAATTTTTCGTTCCACTTCAGGAAGCAACCACAGATTGCCGGTGACACATAGCTGGTGACTCTGCAAGGAAGACAGAGAGTTGTGGTCACCGCCCCCGCCCCAGTGAGCAGACCTGACCGCACTTTGGCAGATGGCAAATGAGCTTGTATTTTGCTTTAAGTTGATATAAAGTAATCCACTTCTGATCATGTTAGGGAAGAGGGGTTCTGCCGCACAGTGAAGTGTTGAGCTTTCATAGAAATACCTGTAGAGGACACTGCGCGCATGATACAGAACAGGGTACGACCTTTCATCTTCATTATGAACAATTAATAGAGTAAGAGAATAATAAATAGAGCTAGTCAGGCCCTCATGATGTCTTGATTAGGGTATAGTTTCAAAAACCAGTGTGAAACAGTGCCTTTTAACAGAGAACTTTATTTTTTCTCATATATGCAACCCATAAAGAGTAGCTCCCTGAAGCCTGGGAGCCAGGCAGGATAGTCCGCCACAGTCCATGTGGGATTTCCATCTCATGGTCCACAGTAGTTGTTCTGGGCCCAGTGTAATGAATACCTCTATTCCAGCCAGCAAGAAGGAAAGAGGATGAGGGGAAAGGTGCATGCTCTAAGACCTTGCAGGAATCTAAGAACTTGCAGAAACACCAAGCTGTCAACAGACTCTACTGGTTTTCACTGTTAGGAAAACAATCCTCTTGCAGCTGCCCCGCCAACACTGTCATACACAGTCATCCAGAATGCAGATGCAAACAAGGCTATTGCAAATAGTCTACGGTCACCAGCACCCTGAGTTTCATTGAAACTGTCCAGATCTTCAGCTTCCCCACCCTGGGACCACATACGAACTTGCTCTTGCTATAGAAAATCGCCATTTTCATGTTGAACATGACCCACCTGCACATACCTCAATATATCTTAAATTCTCTTTGAAACTTGGTTTCCTTCTTCCGGGCCTCAGCTAAACAAACCTAACACCTGTATCACTTCTGCTCGCCTCTCATGGGTCAGACTTTAGTCACATGTGTGCATTTACCTGCTGCAAGGGAGGCGGGAAAATGGAGTGCTCACTGGGCAGCCATGTGGTTGGCTAAAACACAGGGTTCTGTTACCAAAGGAAGAGAAGAAATGGATTTTGAGGGACCATTAACAGCTCTGCTGCACAGGTTTGTTGCCCTGGATCAGGCCCAATCCAGTGCGGCCATTGCTGACTCACCATGAGGTCACTGCATTATCTTAGGAAAATCATTTGACTTCTCTGTAGTACACAATAAAAATACATTATAGGATTGAAGGATTAAATTAGACAGATAATTCTTGTAAAGCATCTAGAACTCAGTAGGCTCCTAAATTGATCTTGAAGATAATTCCCAAAGAAAACACCAAAAGTCTAAAGGCAGCAACCAAGTGGAATAGGTCTCGGGCACCACCTTCCTGGGGACAGCCCACATTTGGTGGATTTATAAATTCTAGGTGCATATGTCTTGTGTCATTATTTTATAGTTAAACCTCATCAGAATGAAGTAGCTATGACACATTAATTATACCTTCCTTCATGTGGGAGGCAGCCCAAGAGAACAGTGCTTAAGTGTAAGACAGAATGAGACACACAGGAAAAGTGTCATGAGCATAACCTTGTCCCCAGTACATGTCCGGCTGTGACAGACCCCCACTCTCATTTCAACTCCCAACCACTCACTATAACCAGGCTGTGCTATGTGCCTTGAAATTGCTTAGCATACCACTTGCTGCCTAATCTTTAACACACTGATCCAAGGGAATTACTGCCTAAACAAGTGCTCTAATGATTTATGACCAGCTGAAAAATGGAAACCCTCCGGATGGAAAGCAGAACGAGAAAGGCACATTGTGTAATACATGCATTTTTAGTTCCTTACATCTTTTCTAGACCTACCAGGAAGGAGACAGAATGGCTGGATGCACAGTGCATCCCTCCTCTGAAATGGTTGACCACCATCTCATTGAAATCACAGATGTAATCCACACTATTAACTTAAAAATCCCAGCCTTAGCGGCAGGATGCTAGATGTAAAGTAAATGCTGATTCCTTTATGTACTTAAGCTCCTTCTCTTCGTGGCCGCCCTCCCCCATCAATATCTGATCTCTGCAACAAAATCTTGTCCCAGGAACACTGAGAATCACTCCAGAGTCCAAGAACCTCAGAGAAGTTATCAGACCCTTGAAGTTGGGTAACAAGAACATAGACTTTAGGTCAAGTTGGCTCCACCAACAGCTATCACTGTACTATCATCAGTCAACACCTTTGAGCCTCAGTTTTCTCATACGTAAAATGGGAACAAGACAGTTTTGTGAAGATGAAACATAATGATTCCTGGTAGCACTTGACACATATAGCTATTTGGAATGTCATCTGTATTAGAGAAACATGTTTCACATTTTGTTTTAAAAGTGAATCTTCAGGTGTGCCCTGGTAGAGTAGCAGTTAGGTCTGGTGCCTCTCGCCAAGCACAATCAACATAGGTCCCAAGGACCGGGGTTTGAGTCCACAGGCCACGGGAACAATCACAATGTACATCTAAATAAAAACAAATGTTTCATCCTCCTCTCTTAAAAAAAAAAGGGAATCTTCAGAATCATCAGGTTTATTTTCTCAAACAGGCATATGGGGGATCTTGATTTGACTGATACATAAAAGTGACACTACTTACGTACTGGTGAAGTTACAAAATAACGTTAATGAGATCTTGGATAAAACAATCCAATTGTAATGTAATATATACTGTACGTTACAATTTAGTTGAGTAAACTTAATTTCCAACCACACAGTCTAACAAAAACAATTTTCCAACACAACCACAGTCTGATCAATTTAATTTTCTATAATAAACATGTAAAACAAGGATAGCTGGAGGCCAAGGGTGCATCCCAAGGGAGGTGATAAGCCTCTTATAATTAAAAGGGAGACTCACAGAAATAGTTAAGAGCAGGAGGGGTTCTTGTCTTTCTCATCAACAAGCAGGAATGCAATTCACGTTATAGGAAAAGAAGAAATCTAGCATTAAAAACAGGACCGTTGTTTCACCTTGGTAGCTATCTAAGTGTCTTAATGGTAACTTGTTTGTTATTCTGCAAATTTCTCTCTTAACCATGCAAGAGACGGATGTTTGTGTTTTTCAAAGTTCTTCTAAAATTTTCAATCTTCTTTTCCATGTTTTTATTGAAATAACTAGTCTCCTTTCAACTACATTTCAAATCGTGACATACTAAAACTATTTAAGGTTATTATTTTGATTTCCATAGCTACTATCTTGATAAAAATGAACATTATATATGATTAGGGCAGTACAGTGAAATCCTGGTACACAGAATTGGGGAAAGCTTAATGCAGCAGAGAAAGGAATGTTAGGTAAAAGAAACGCTTAGTAGTGTAAATAAGAACATTAGCCTAATTTATTGAGCTCTAAGCGCCAGGCCCTGTTGGCTTTGCCTGAGTTAGCACTTTATAAAGTTTGTGCTCTTGTCCCATTTTATAGACACTGAGACCAGGAGCGCCCAGTTCACTGAGACAGTAGATTAGGGACCCAGACTAATTGCTAAACTAAACATGAAGAATTATAGCAAAGGACAGCTGGGAGCCAAGCACTTGTGTCCCTCTGGAAATGTGAGGCAGTGACCTCAATTCTCTCGGGGAGGGCTGGGACCCAGCTGCTAGAGAAGGCAAAAGACCGAAGGAGCCCGCGAGACTACACGCGAGGGCCCTGGAACGAGCCTGCGCTGTGTCCCGGCACTGCGGGCGGAAGGGGCGGTGCCGCGCATGCGCTGGGCCGGGCCGGGGCGTGCGCTCTGCAGGCTGCATGTCTGGGCTGCGGGCGCTGCTGGGGTTCGGATTGCTGGTTGCGGGCTCGCGCCTGCCCCGCGTCCAATTCCCGGCCGGCGTTTGCCGCGCTGGACCCACCTGGTGGAGGTCGCAGCGGCTGACCTCGGGCGGTCGCGGGAACTCAGTGGTCATGGCAAGCACAGCGGTGAAGTACCTGAGGTGGGCAGGCTCCGGGGGCCCAGAGCGCAGGGCTTTGGAGAGCTGCTTTCTCCAGGGGGCCGGGAACTCAGGCGCTGGGTTTTCTCAGTCAGCAGGAGGCCCAGGCCGTGGACGAGGAGCTGTTCAACGAATTCCAGTTCAGCGTGGACCAACTTATGGAGCTGGCTGGGCTGAGCTGTGCCAACGCTATTGCCAAGGTCTGTGGTGCAGCTGTCAGTCTTTGGGATGATCACTGTGCAAGCCCCCAGGCCTAGGCACAGTGGAGTGCGTGGGACAGCGGGGCCAATCCTGGGCTGCCCCAAGCCCTTCTGAACTCCCTTTCACTCTGCCTTCAGGCATATCCTCCCACGTCCATGTCCAGGAGCCCGCCTGCTGTCCTGGTCATCTGTGGCCCCGGGAATAACGGAGGAGATGGCCTGGTCTGTGCTCGACACCTCAAACTCTTTGTGAGTGCCCAAGAAGGGCTGTAGAAGAGGGTTTGAGGTTTCTAGATCTGGGTTTGAATTACCCCTTTCCTTTCTTTATAGGGCTATCAGCCAACCATCTATTACCCCAAAAGACCCAACAAGCCTCTCTTCACCGCACTGGTAACCCAGTGTCAGAAAATGGACATCCCTTTCCTTGGTGAAATGCCTGCCGAGGTAGGTGGCTCCAGTTCAGCTACCGCCTCCACTATGACCTGTTCCCTTCTTTTCAGGCTGAGCTCGTTTGCTTATCTTTCCCCGTAGATGATAAACTCTTAAGAGCGCAGGAATAGTACCTGACACACAAGGTGCCTAAAGTATGTTGTTTGAGTCAAAATGGTAAGAAAACAGAAGTGGTATAAGAGCCTTCTCCCAACACCACCTTTTCTGAGACTTCCATCCCCCTCATGGCCCGATTGGTCCTTTACTCTGTAGTCAGTTTCTCTACCTCGAGCACGCAGTGAACACATTATCTGCTCTCAGTGGCTGAAATGATGCCTCATCCCTTTCTGTAGATGCATTTAAGGATGGGAAACAAGAACTCTAACACATTTTACACATGGAGACTGAGGTGTGGAGGAGGGCAGTGGTTTCTTTAAGTCACAGAACCAGTGGCAGAGCCAAAACTAGAACCTGGCCTTCCTGACTCCCAGCTTCAGCCTCTCCCACCATGTAGCCTCCTCATTGGCTGGCAGGCACTCAGAACAGAAACCATGTCTGCATTCAGCTTGGCCTGAATCAGTGACCAACGTGCACTTAACTCTGGGTTTGAGAGCGCCATCTTAATGGGATAAAATTATAATCGTGTCTCAGTGGTCTGCGGGTAGAGAAGGCTGTCGCCTTCTGCCGTCAAGGGCTCTTTGTGTGGCTGCTGGCTCTGACGTTCTTTTCCTGCTTCACAGCCCACACTGATTGACGAACTCTATGAGCTGGTGGTGGATGCCATCTTTGGCTTCAGCTTCAAGGGTGATGTTCGGGAGCCATTCCGCGGCATCCTGGACATACTAAAAGGACTCACCGTGCCCATTGCCAGCATCGACATCCCCTCAGGTGCTAGGTCCAGGGAGACTGGGGGGACTGGGGTTCTTGCCCTGTCTTCAGGTCAGAACTGTGAAGTACTGATTCTTGCCCAACATTCAGACCAAGCCTAGTCAGTTGAGTCTAGAGGGGTTGGACATGGCTTTATGGATTAGGGAAACAGAGTTCAGGAGTGCCCATTACATGGCACCAAGAGACCAATGCCTGGGGATACAGGTCACGCCAAAGATGTGAGTTCCTTGGGTGGGGTTGCGGAGGGCTTCCCACTCCTTCTGACTGGGGTGGTGTAAAGTGTGGATGGGGACTAAGTCATCTGGCCTCTTCTACTCTTCCTCAATATCACCCTCTTTTCAGGATGGGATGTGGAGAAGGGAAACTCTGGAGGGATCCAGCCAGACTTGCTCATCTCCCTGACGGCGCCCAAAAAGTCTGCCACCCATTTTACGGGTCGATACCATTACCTGGGTGGTCGTTTCGTGCCACCTGCTCTGGAAAAGAAGTACCAGTTGAACCTGCCATCCTACCCTGACACTGAGTGTGTCTATCGTCTGCAGTGAGGGAAACTGGGTGGGTGCTCTTCCCAATAAAGACTTAGTGCCTCTCGCTCCGAGAACTGTGCCGTCCTGGGATTCTGCTGCCATAGGTTTAGTGGGTGATGGGAGCCACCACTGAACCTGGTGAGATAGGTGACTGGCATTGAGGGACAATGAAAATTGACTTTCAGATGTTGCGAAAGACTAGCAAGTGACTGACACACATGCCACATCTGATCTGTTTGGGGTGAAGCCAGAGAGCCGGGTGGGTTCTCTAAGCTTTCTCTTTCCACTTAACAGTGTATAACTTCTTTAAACGTATCCGGTAAAACTCAAATGTGTATTCCTGGCCTTCCCAGGCTGAGCACAGAGATGCCAATCAGGACTGATACATAGGATGGGAGCCCAAGCTGACGTTTATTCAGTCATTTGATGTAATGCTAGAATCTGGCAAGCGATGGGCTGGTTTCAGCCCACAGACTGAATCTGCATGTGTTACTTAGCCTTCACAATAATTAAAAATCAGCACCTTTCACGTAAGTCTACACTCAGCTTCATTTAACTGGGCAGCCCTTCAAAGGGTAGCTGCATTCCTGTGCCCCCAACTCTCCTGTGGGCACCTGAGTTTATGGTCTCCAGGCAGGAGCTTGCAGAGGGGCTGCTGCTCTCCTCAGCAGACAGGCGTTGCAGAGGTCAGACTCCTCACTGAGGAGCAGAGGACCTGTGTCCACTCAGCTCCCGCAGAGGAACCAGTGGAGCCCTGCCATAACGTTAACATCAGTCTCTCTTTTTGTGTTTCCTCCTTTTCACCCGCTGGTCCATGCTAACTCCAGCATCTTCCTCCTCTAGTTGCTGCCACCTCTTCTCACCTCTGCTGCCTGAGCCAGCATGAGCTCTGCTTTCAGCGTCCCTGGACCCGCTGTCCTCATCTCCGTCCTTTACCTTCAAGGGCTCCTCCTCTCGATGCTGCTGTCTGTTCTTGTTTCTCCTTTTTCTACAAGTTCTGCTTTCTGCAGGCCTCCTTCCACCAGTGACCTCGACCACCTCATCCTCCAGGTTCAGGTCCTCCTCATGTGGCCGTTTCTTGCTTCTGCTGTGCAGCTTGGTGTGTGCTCTATCCTCCAGCCCCTCTTCGCCCCCTTCTATATCAAAGGCCCCGAGCAGCTCCTTCTGGCGATGCCTCTTCTTTTTCCTGAGGGGCTGTTCGGTTTGTTCCCTGTGCTTCAGTCCCCCAAACTCTATTGTTTCTGTAGCCTCTTCCTCTTCCTTCCCTACACTTCTTCTCTGGCTCTCATCGGTGGCCGCCTCCTGATGCCGTCTTTTCTTCGTGCTCTTCCTGATGCTCGAGTCTGTATGTGCCGGGCACTCCTCTCTTGTGTCCCTGTCAGTTGCCCAAGACTCTTCTTCCTGCTGCTTTTTCTTTTTCTTCTTTTTCTTGGGGGACTTGCTCTCAGATAACAGTTGAGGGGTGCCAGGGTTCTGGCCTTTGAGATGAGCCAGGAAGGCCTGCTCCTGGGCCTCTAACCGAGCCAGCTTGGCTTTCATCGTGATCCCCAGACGGGCAGCCCTAAAACAGGGAGGGACAGGGCAAACAGGTCTCACTCTTGAGACTGTAGAAAAAGCTGGGGGGCAAGGGGGAGGGAGAGCTGCCTGTCTTTAGGCAGCTCCAGAGAAGGGCAGGTAGAGGATCATCTTGGGGTGGAAAGGTCAAGTGGCACAGGCTGTGCTCAGGGTAGGCTTGTAATGGGAGGAGAAAGGGAGTCCCAGGAACGAACTTACTTGTGTGCTGTTCGCCCCTCACAGGCCTGGAGCAGCATCTCATCAGTTAGACTGTTGGGGGGGTGGTGTCGGGGGGGGGAGAAGATCAGGAATTACAAAAAGATCTAGTGGGAAGGCTTAGCCTTCTCAAGCACTCCTCTAACGCCGAGCTCCTGGTCTAGGTGCAGGGAGGGGTACACGGGCTAGAGTGACAGTCCCACCCGCTAGCAGCCCAGTCAAGCGTCTGGGTCGATCTCTCAGGGCCGAAGGCTTCTCCTCCCACAGCCCCCAGTGCTGAGATGAAGTCTCACATCTTTGGAGGCTTGGGTCCCTGGTGGTCGTCATTGCTGAAGCTCTCCGAGTCCTTGTCTGGCTTCTCCCCATCAGAGGTCAGTGTGGCCATCTAGAAGGAGGGACCACGAGGGTGGACAAGGCCCACTCAACACCACTGCTACCTGCTTCCCCCAGGGTCACTGCAGACCCACAAACGGTGTGCCGCACTGTACACTTCCACTCAGGCTGTTGCACCGTGTGTGGCTGACTTGGTCTCCTGCTCAGCCAGCTAGTGGGCAGAATAAGGCAGAAAGTGCTCGGGATCATCAGGCCTTCCCAATGGAATTGTCCCCGGTGGTCGTCCCTTGGTGCCAGCAACTGAATAAAGGTGGCATTTCTCATGCACACAACCATTACCTATGCAGTCCTTTATTTAACCAGATGAAATGAGAAGCTGTGGGCCAAGGGGTTGGGGACACAGAGGGGAACAAGACAAGTCCAGCACTGATGGAATCCCCATGAGGGTGAGAGCGTCAGAGCAGAGGCCATAATGAGGACAGTGCTCCCTATGCAAGAGGCAAGGTACCCAAGTCAGACCAGGGTTTGGAGAATAGCTTCTAGAAGTAGGTGGGCTCTGGAAGACAAGAAAACGTCAGCAGGTAAAGGGGAATGGGGCAGTATGTTCTAGGCAGAGGGACTAGCATGTGAAAACATCTGAAGGTAAAAAGGACACGATGCTGTGAGGTCCTGAGACCTGGTAAGGGATGAGGCTGGGATATAGCATGAGGGCCATATAACCCAGTTTGATAAATCTGGATGGTGTCACGTCATCCAAGGTCAGGGAAGAGCCAGCGACACGATGAAAACTGTTTTAGTGTCAATACCCGGTACTTGCTGAGGAGGGGCTGACTGGGGTGGGGGTGAGACTGTGGAACAGGTGAGGCAGGAGATGAGAATGATCTGAACCCGGATAGAAGATGACTACCAAGATGAAGAGAAATGGAAAGGCTTGCTGGACGCCCAGTAGAGCCCCGGGTACATAATAGGTGTCATGAACACTGGCTCCTTGTGTTGGCATACTAGAAAGTCAGGGCCCGGCTTCTCGTCCTGGCCATTTCACTGGCCAGCCATGGGCTCTTCAGCAAGTCACCTCTCTCCCCTTTCCTCCCCGGCACCTGCAAGCTAGGCAAATGGGCCAGATGATATGTCGAGTCTCCTCCGCTTCTAGGTCTCCCCTCCCTGCCCGGCCCTGGCAGTGCTGAACGCCCCACTTGCCAGTCCCCTCAGCAGATGGCAGGACCCAGACAGCATGAAGAGCTCACTTCTTGCCAAGGCTCTGGGCAGTCTCAATACGTAATAACAACGTGGGCCACGAGCTCCCATCATGTTCAGACAGTGCTGAGATGAGGTGGGCTGGACAAGGCAATCGTGCAGGCCCAGGAAAGGGAGAAAGGATGGCTCTGTCATCCCGACCCGATACCTTCACAAACTTCTGGTACAGCAAGCTGGGCTTGGGATGATCATGATGGGTGGTCTCCTGAGAAAGGCGTCTTATCTGGACTCCATCCTGCGGGGAAGTCTTGGTGAGTGGGGTAGCCATGCCTGCCTCCTCCACCTGCTACCCGGCCCAGGCCCTCCTGCTTCATGGATCTGCCTGCAGAGTTCATACCTGCCTGGTCTCCACTACCAAGCTGGCCGCTGTCTTGTTGAACAGTTCATTCCACCAGTGGTTTGTGAACTCCTTGGCGGGGTCGTGTCCCACCTGTCAAAGGAAAAAGGCTGAACTCTAGGGGCTTGTCCCCTGTCCTCAAGGGTCTCCCTTTCCCATTCCTACTGGCTTCCCTCATCCTGCCCAGTCTTACCCCATGAGTGTCCTGCTTCAGTGTCACCTTGAGAGCCTGAGTGATTCCATTCTCCCTCCGGCCCAGGCCTTTGCCTGCAGAGGACAGAAGATCTTGGTTTACTCTGCCTGCCCTGCACCCTCACGGGCACCTCCAACAGATGCCACTCCGCTCCACACACTCAACAGTGGGCCTATGCACTTCTCTTAGCAACCCTCCCAGGTCCATTCTTTCTTGCCCCTCTCTGTGTAGGGCCCCTGCACCACTGCCTTTGAGTCCACACTAGCTTTTCCTTCAGGACACGTCACACCTCCCTCCTTCCAACAGTCCTCCCAACTCCTTTCTCACTATTCACTATCACATTTTCCATTTTCCTCTTTTCTGGATAAGGCAGACATTTTCTGCTGCAAATTTCCCTTTAAACTGGCTTTCCCTCCTCCAACTGAATGGACTACATGGAGTAACCCAGGATGATGCCTCTCTAGGGCAGAGGGGAGGCAGGGAGTGTATGGTGGTGGTGGTGGGGACATGACACGAGAGCAACTTCGTGGGGATCACCTTTAGACCATCCATGCTTTAGCAGCTGCTCTTCAGCGAACTTCATCCCACGACTCTTGACCTCCGAGGTGACACTCATGGTGAGAAAAATTACTATCACTGAAGAAAAGGCCACTAGCACCCTCCTAAGAGGAAAGAAGAAAAAAGTTCCCAAATTTCCCATCAACTCCACCCTGTCTGCTCTTACAAGAATTCTATCCTGGTGTACCATGATGGCCTAGTGGTTTAGTCCACTGGGGCATAGTCTACATACACCTGCAAAGTCCTGGGTTCAAGACCTGGGGCACGGGGATAACAGCCAAGATGAACAACTGAATGCTTCTTCCTCCTCTCCTCCTGCCTGCTTGTCTACTTGCCTTCATTCCTGTCAGACCTTTCCCTTAGAAGAAAAAAAAAAAAAAGCTTTCTAATGCCAGAGCAGAGACAGGGAAGGAAGAGGACTGGTTCTTAGAGCTCCCTGTCTGACCACAGAGAGGTCAACAACCACAGGCCGGGCTGCACTAAAGCTTTATATGGATTATTTCATTTAATCTTCCTACTCCAAGGAGATTCCTTAACTTTATATCTGGGAAAATATTAGCCCTAATTTGCAAAGGAGGAAACTAAGGCCTAAAGAAGTCTGGTGATTTGCTCAAGGTGACATAGCTATTGTGTACAGAACTCAAGCCTGGGCAGCTTGTCTACCATGGGGAACCCCACGCTCACCCCCCATGGTTTATTATTACATGAAAACAAAGCAATGAGGCATTTGTTAACCTGCATTCTAACAGTATTTACAGAGCCCAGATCCTATGCCAGGCCCAGCATTTCCACTGTCCTCTCAGAGTAGGGGCTCCACACCTCTCCCCAGCAGTCTTTCAGTCTCACTGGAGCACTTCCCCTTTTGAAACTCCCCAGCTCTAGAAAGATACTCTTATAGAGCATTCAGTGCTTAACAGATGGATTACACATATGGTCATCTTGTCTTAATTTAATCCTGATAGTCCTGTAAGATTGGTAACCTTATTTTACAAATGGGGGGAAAAAGCCTAGGTTTCTTGCCTGGGGTTACACACCTAGTGAGAGATGAAGCTGGAATGAGCTCAGGGTGCCTCACTACAAAGTGTCCTTTATCACATCATTAACTAGTTAAACTTATTTTTTAATTGAAATCACAACACATTCTAAAATTACAGAGGTTTCAGGTGTGAATTGTAAATCAACATCTGTATATACATTAAGTTAATCACTAACAGTCCAATTCTATCCTTCACCTTATAATTGGCCCCCCTTTAGCCCATGCACCCCATCAACCCCAGGGGGATTTCCACTATAGTCACTCAGGCACTCTTCCTTTTGAAACCTAGAACAGCATTATCCAACTTGTATATCAGATTTGCCTCAGAAATGGGACATTCAAAACTAAAGACTGCCAGTGCTGATTTGATTCACTGAAATTAACTTGTATTAAGATTATTTACAGGCATTGCAAATGATTTTTAAAACTGATTAATGACACTACTGGAGGAAGCCTATACCCTCCCAAAGTGACAACACTTAACGATCAAACTTTCATTTGGGTTTAAGGCCTTGTAAATAAATACACTTTAAAAAAAAAAAAATCAGACACCCACCATTAAGTCATCCCTTCTAACATATATGTATATACGGGTTTAAGAAGATAAAACAGGCTGGTTAGATACGAAGAGCAGTGAATTCAGGATGACTCACATATCTGTTACATTTCTACTGTGAAGGATGATTACCCGAATACCTAATTGATACCTTGAGAATTCCTATCTTGCTTCTTGATACTGTAAGCAAAATGCAAACAATGAAGTGTTTAAGGCCACCTCAAGACTGCCTCTTCTCAGAACTTCCTCAGTATTCAGATTTCGACAATAATAACAATAAAACATAACACACTTATTTACTCAATGCCAGCCTGTTGACAATTACTTCACACAGATGATCTCATTTAATTCTTCCAACAATCCTATTAGGACGTGTCCATATCATAATTCACAAATGAAGAAATGGCACTGATTCACTTAGGTGCCCAAATCAAACAACTGGCCAGAAGGGATTCCAGAATCTCAGGCATTCCGGAAGGGTGTTCTTAATCTACACTCCTCACTCCCTTGGCTCTTTGTGCTTTCTCGGCCTATCTTCGTCTCACTGATGCGAAACTCCACGACCTGTAAGTCAAGGGCTTCAGTCCCAAGCCCAGCGCACTTCACGCCCCGCCAGGAACCGAGAGTGCCTGCCTCCCGTCTTTATTTGCTGAGCTCAGTGACGGGTGGGAGCTGTTTATGGCCGCGCACTGGGTCCGAGGCTCTGCGCCGCAGTCTTTGTGGAGACTGTGAGTACCTTCAGGAACTCGCTACGATCAGTCCACCTGCGTTTTCTGGGAGTTTTGTGAAGAACAAGCGGCCCAGTTACTTCTCTAAAAAAACCGGCTACGTTCCCAGGTCCTCCTCACTTTAGAGATCTAAATTCCTGCCTTCCTGTCGCAGCTTGCTTTCCCTTGGGTGAAACTACCCTCCTAGCCCCATATTTGCTCCTGAGCGAGGATCCGACTGCCAACATGCTGGGATAGTAGCCCCTTACCGCGATTCAGGGTCCTCTGGGCGGAAACATGTGCCCGGCAGGACGCGCGCGCGGCCATCTTCCCGGAAGAGCTGTTTCGGTCCGTCTAGGCAGCCGAAACCATAGAGAAACCATGGGCACCAAGTCAGGTCCTCCAAAGGGGAGGACCTGCAAGGGATGGCCTGGTGGCTGTGTAGTTGCTGTAGAAACACGGCTTCAGAGCTTGCCCTTTTCTGACGTGGCCTGAGAGATTAGCAGTGGCCAAGCGGGCGGTGAATTAGGAATTAGGAACTCAAAAGCTAATATGGAGAATAATAAGGGCCAAAGCTAGCAAAACAAAAGAGCAAAAACAAAAACACAGGAAAAATTCTGTTAGGAAAAATATTTTGTTTTTCTGCCCCGTACCCTAAATTTGTTCAGATGCCTGAAAGTGTCTCATAGAAACTGTCCGCAGGATAGAGACGCCTCCCTCACTCTCATGGCTTTGTGGAGGGCACTCTGCTTATGCTCTGCCCAAATAAAGCTTTCCTTTCTCTGGTGTCTTGAGTTTGTCTTGAAATTATTTTCTGCGAAGATCTCAATAACCTGGACATAGAGGATCTGGTTGGCAAGGCAGAAGGGACCAAGGGTTCAAATATGGACCAGCAGGAGGTGATCCTTGTCTGGGGTTGAAGTCCGGTGGCTGGGCTACACTCAGTTAAGACGGAAACTGGATTTGGGGAACTGTAGGCTCCCAGCTCCAGTGACCAGTGTCCCACCCAAACGTGGCTAGGTCCCTGGCCCCACAGGTGCCAGAGGACCCTGGAGGTGATTTTGCTGGATGAAGGCATAACCTGCCCAGAGGTGAGAGGTTACAATAAGTTCATCAAACTCCTGGATGCCCATTGTGTGCCAGGATATGACCCTTTGCTACTGGTGATACAAAACTCCTTGAGGCACAACCCCAGTTTTGGAGGGAGCCCCTGACTGAGACAGGGCACCTGAACGTGAAGTGGGACTGGAGGAGACAGGGTATGGTGTGGAGAGATATGCAAGCTCCAGGGTGCGTGCCAGTCTGAGAAGTTTGAACTTGCATTGTAAGTGTGAGGATCTACTGAGCAGGGAACAGAAAAAAGATACTGCACAGAAGTCAGCAAGAAGGCTGCACTTGACCCCACGCACACAAACAGTCCATAGGTATCACTGAGCTGCACAGGTTTTTAAACCTGAGAAATGTAGTCCTCATCGAGACTCCCTATATCAGTAATTCTCAGAACTTAGGCCTCACTAGGAACTTCCAAAGAAAATGTCACCATAAAGCCTTGTCACAACTGCCGGGTATGTCATGCTCCTTCATCCTCATCATTTTGTCTCATAAAATTAATTTTACTTGAAAAATATGCCACCTGGTGACCATATTTTAAACCATGGATCTTGGTCATTGGAATTTTAGATGCTTATCAAAGAGACTGGGTGGGCGGTTCGCAGAGGTGGGATACCCCTCAGAGACTGGATTCAACAGAGGAACATTCTGTGAGAGTGGGTGTCAGATCTAAGTCCTTTTCCCACTCCGTCATAATATTGTGACCTTGACCAAGTACCTTCTCCTCCAAAGCACACTTTACCTTGTCTGTAAAATTAGAATATTGGCCTAGTTCAACCATTTTTGCAAACTTGGTTTTATTATAATATGTCAGAGGCCACTGAAATTTTCTACAGACAGGGCTTCAATTTCCACCATCTCCTCCCCATCCACTTATATCCCCCCTATCTACCTATCTATCATCTACCTACCTATCTATCTATCATCTATCTACCTATTTATCTATCAACCTATTAATCAGCCATCTAATACTATATATTAATGTAGTCATAAAAAAAGATTTTACTTTCTCTTGGGTCCTCGCTTTCAAGATGACCAAGAACAGAAGGAACAATGGTATTGCTAAAAAGGTTCCTGGCCACCATGTTCACCTATTCACCACACCAGCTGTTCCTGATGGGTGTCCAAGGACAAGGTCACTAAGAAGTTCATTATTTGAAACAGAGTAAAGGCTGTAGCCATCAGAAATATGTCCAAATTGAGTGTCTTGGATTCCTATGTGTTTCCCAAGCTGTATGTAAGATGACATTACCTGTGAGTTGTGCCATTCACAACAAATCATCAGAAAACTTTCTCGAGAAACCAGGAAGGACCAAACACCCTCAACCCAATTTAGACTGGCAGGTGCTGCCCCACAACCCTCATCAAAACCTGTGTAAAGGAGCTTAACTCCTTAGAGACTAAAGAAAACATTCCTCTAGAAGAAAAAATAAATTGGAACTTTTACTTTATTAAAAAAAAAAAAAATTCACAACTCCTGAATGAGGTAAACTTAAGGGCCCTTCCAGCCCACAAATTCTGTGCAGCCTGTTTTGAAGGCCACTCCAATGCCTATGGCCATCGTTCTTTAACTCAAGATTCCTAGTCTGGCCTAAAACTAGGAATAAACTTCTTGCTCTCTCTGACTCACTCATTTGATAAGAACCTCCTATAGACCAGGAGCTAGAGGCATAAAAATGTCCAACACTAACTCTTTTGGGCCTCACAATTATCACAAGTTATCAGGCATTTATATTACTGAGTAATGAGAGCAATGGCAAGGTCAAGACCCAGTGCTGTGAGAGTGAGATACAAAGCACCGGGCCCAACCCAGGGCTCCTGGGAACTTGCACAAACATCCCTGGGGTGACAGACCTATACTGGGGATTACTCGGAATTGCAAAAGAAGAGAAATAAAAGGGATTCAAAGTTTCATGGGTCTCAAATTTCACAAGAGTAGAAAAATGTACATCATGAAAGAACAAGAAAACATGAATACTTAAAAGGAAGTATTCTGAAATGCAGTCATAGCAAGATGCATAGAAATATTTATTATAGTAATATTTGTAACATGGAAAAATTGTAAAGAATCTAAATATCCTACAACAGGAGAATGGCTAAATAAATCATGTAATATGCCGCCTTCAAAAATGATGTTCAAGGTGTGCCCTGGTGGAGTAGTGGTTAGGTCAATCACCTCTGAAGGTATACAGGCCACATACACCTGGGTTCGAGTCCCAGTTTCAGGGGTAAACAACTAGAGTGAACAATAAATAAAAGTAAAATAGAGAGCTTCTTCCTCCTCTCTCTCCCTGCCTGACTGTCTGATCACCTTTATTTCTGCCTGTGCATTTCCTTTGGAAATACAAAACAAAACAATGTTGAAGAATTCTTCAAGAATTTGGGGGATAGCATGACCTGGTGGTGTAGTGGATTGGTCTGCCTCCTCCAGGTGAAAGGACACAGACATCTGTATCTAGGAAGTTCAAAGAGTTCAAAACAAAAGAAACACAGACACACACCAAGGACACTTTGCAATTAAAATGCCAAAAATTAAAGAGAGAATCTTAAAAGCAGCTAGAGAAAAGGGAGTCACATATAAGGGAACCCCAATAAGACTGTGTGAAGATTCCTCAGTGAGAACTTTACAGGTGAGAAGGGAATGCTATGATATATTCAGAGTGCTGAAAGAAAAGGACTTCCAACCAAGAATACTCTACTCTGCTAGGTTATCACTAGGAATTGAAGGAGTGATAAAGAGCTTTCCAGAAAAACAAAAGTTTAAGTAATTCATCATGACTAACTGTTAGCACTAAACCTATAAAATTTCTAAAACACACATTTAAATGTTCATGACATTGGAGTAAACAATAGTTTCTTAGTTATTACTCCCAATGTACAAGCAACCAAAGGAAAACAGATAAGGTGGACTTCATTGAAACTGAAAATTTTTGTCATCCAAAGGATGCCATCAATAAAAAGATATTCCACGAAACAAGAGAAAATATTTGCAAATCATATATTTGATAAGTTTCTAATATTTGGAGTCTAGAAAGAATTATTACAACTCAACAGCAATAAGAATATAATTTTTAACAGGCAAAGCATTTGGATAGACCTTTCTCCAAAAAAAAAAAAAAAAAAAAGGAAAAGATAAATGACTATAACAAATGGTTAATAAACACATGTAAAGATGCCTAACATTATTAGTCACCAGGGAAATGAAAATGAAAGATAAAATGAGATACCATTTCACACCTATAGGATGAATATAATTTTTTTAAATGACAAGGATTGTGAGGATTGTGGAGAAACTGGAATCCTCACACATTGCTGGTAGGAATGTAATATGATACAATTCAATTGCCTTGGAAAAGTTCGAAAATTCCTCAAAAAGTTAAATTTAGAATTGCTGTATTACCCAGTAACGCAACTCCTAGGTATATGTCCAAGAGGACTGGAAACATCTGTCTATACAAAAACTTATACATGAATGCTCATGTAGAATGTTAAAAAGTAGAAACAATTTAAAATCCATCAACTAATGAATGGATAAACAAAACATGATGTTTGATGTTGGGGGCAGAAAGTAGAGCAAGGACAAAGTGGGAGTTGGCAGCATATCAAGAATGCCAGGCCCAGAGCACCTGGTGAAGGCCACCATGAGAAAGCACTGGGGCAGTGTTCCTGTAACTGTTCACTCCCCCAAACAAGATAGATACAGTTATGTAGTTAGAAAACTAAAGGCTGCATAAGCAAATCCAAGTTTATACAAGCTGCTTGAAGCAATTCTGCATATGAACTCAATAAGTAGTTGGAAGCAGGGTATTCAGTCCATGGGGCTGTTGGCCCCCTGACCCCATCTTTCTCTCTCTCTCTCTCTCTCTCTCTCTCTCTCTCTCTGAGTTTCTTAATCTCCTGTGGTGCCCCCTTCTCTTCCCTGTTTCTGGGAGCAATCATGGCAGTTTGATTGATTCATCAAGAGAAATGAACTGCTGAGACATGCTAGAATATGTATAAATGTTGGAAACATGTTGAATGAAAGAAATCAGATACAAAAGACCACATACTGTGTGATTCCATTTGCTCACTATGTCCAGGCAGGTAAATCCACTAAATGGAGAGTGACTACTGAGAGGGACAGGGTTTCATTTGGAGTTTATGACATAATCTCAAACTACATAGTGGTGATGGTTAATATTGCAAATGTAGTAAAACCCACTGAACTGTCCAGTTTAAAAGAGTGAATATCATAGTATGTGAATTATATCTCAAATCCATAGGCGCACTAAAATTAAGGGAAGAACACTAAATGTCATAAGCAGACATTCATAGGTGAAGGGATTGTGAGCATTTCTCCTTTATATCTTTTCTCTGATATTCAATTTTTCTACAATCAACATTTTATCAGGAAAAATAATTATAAGACAAAAAATGGATACAAATCAGAGTTCCTTTTTTGTTGAGGGACTTGGCATGGAGGTCAGGAGAAATATGACTGACAATGGGGGAGACCTTCAGGAGGAAGTGAGTGTACTTCTGGGATTACCAGCTCTCCAATTCCTTTCCAGATTTCTGCAGCAAAATAAAATAAAAATTAAAGAGAAGAAAACAAATTTCTGCAACAGAATTAAATTCTGAAAATTAAGGTATCGGGTTATTTTTTTTGAACCCATGTACAATGTTATACAAATCTTGCAATGTTAGAAATTCCTATGGTCAACATTTTATCACTTTTCTTCTTCTACCTTTTTGTTTGTTGCCCCCCCCAACCCCCACCTTCTGTTAGTGAAATCTAAGATTGTGGACAGAGAAAATAGCTTGTGGTTGCAATTACAAAGCAGGGTTTAAATTTTTTTAAAGAAAAGGTACAAGCAGGAATGAAAGCAAGCCAGCAGGCAGACAGACAGGAAGAGAGGAGGAAAAAAGCACTTATTTATTGTTGTATTTAGTTGTTCATCTTGGTTGTTCCCCCCAGGTGCCAGGAGGTGATCTGTGAAGGCCCTTGCAGAGGCAGCAAACTCAATCACTACTCCATCTGGACACACACAATGTGAGATTTTTTAAAGCTGTATCACAAATTCTGGCAGTTTTTACCTAATAGCCTGCTATTTACTTTTCTCTTTTTCTGAAGAAAAAAAAAGGGTGCCTGTGTCTCAGTCCAAGGGTTTATGTTTCACGTTATTTCCTAATCCTCAGTCTAGGCAGTTTCTAATTTTCCTTCTTTGTTAACCATTTGAGTTCATAATTATAACAAAATTACAATCCCTTGTGTACATTGATTTGCTATTTTAAAAGTGTGGCTTTAATTAAAAACAGTGGTTTACAGTTTAAAACATCATTTCCACAAGTATTATCATATTTGATTCTTACTATAATGCCATCTTGTATTTAGTTATCCCTATTTGCAGTTAAGTATCCTGAGGACCAGGCAGCACTGGAAAGGGGAATGAAGTAAGAAGATCCTGAGCTTGATGCAATCTGGTGTGGGTTCTGCTTAACAAACATGTCTTCTCTTTGAAGCACTCTTGCCACTGATCCCTTGATATTACCCTTCTCTCTGATCTGAGCCAAGACCTGCCTGTGTCCTGTCTGTCCCTCCCTCCATGAACACCCCCAGTGTGTGTCAATGCTGATAGGGTATGGGGGAGAGCATAGCGCTTGCTAGAGCTTTCCTAGGTAGTAGATGCACCCATATGCATCTTTTATATTTAAAAAACTGAACTATTTCCAGATACATCAACAAAATACTATAAGAAAGTCTCCAGTAGGAGCAGTTATAAAAGAAACAAGTAGGAATAAAGGTGAAGAAAGGACCACGAGGAAAGAAAACCAGCAAGGAATTCCAAACTCATTCTTTCTCTTGGTCCTCCTGCCATAAACACAAGAAAAATACTTTGAGAAATGGAGATTCCTTCCCTCCAAATAGAATGAGCAAACAAAGAGTAAGAGTCTGAAGCTGCCAATTTGCCATGCCCCCTGTTGGCTCCCTGATGTATTTCAAATTACCATGAAATCATGACTTAAAACGCGCACACACACACACACACACACACACACACACACACACATCACCCGTTGGCATATAATACAGACATGAAAAAGTATTAGAGTGCTTTATGTCATATACTGATAGAGTAGATGCTCACAACAGATTGCTAGATGATAAAAGTGAGGTAGAGAAGAGTGTATAATGTCGCATTTTGATTAAAAATTACACATATATTATGGAATGGGGAACCTATACATATGAGGTTATTTTAATGTGTAGAATAATTGCTACAATAAAAATGATATAAAAAATATATGCATAAAATATGTTTCTATCTGCATTCCTGTAGATGATTTAAAACTTCCTGGATAGATATATAGGTAGCTTAACAATAGTTTAATTGTTCTAGAGGAAGTGAGAAGAAGGAAGGAAGGAAGGGGGAGGGAAGGAAGAAGGAAGGAAAGGGCTATCCCTTTCATAGTGATTGAATTCTTTCATTTTGTGCATATGTTTGCTTTTTCTTTTGAAAGTGCAGGCAGGAATGAAAGTGAGTAGGCAAACAGGCAGGAACAGAGAGGAGAAAGAAGGCTTTTTATTTTATTTTTACTTTGTAGTACATCTTGGTTGTTCTCCCCAGCCCTGGGTTAAGGACCTGAGTCCATGGGCTGTATGTGGACTACTCTCGGTCAGAGTTGGCAAACCTAACCACTCCTGCACCAGGGCACACCAGTGCATGCATTACTTTTGTAATAAATGAAAAGGATTAAATGGGACAACTTTCATGTGTGTGTATTTTTTGTGTCCTTAAAAACAAAGCGATTGGGTTCACTGTGTTGGCTAAGCAGTTAAGTCCACAATCTCTAGCATAGTTCATGTAAAATACAAGGATTCAGGTTTGCAACCCAGGATGGGTAGTAGGAGCAACCGAGATGAACAACTAAAGAAATAAATGCTTCTTCCTCCTCTCTCATCCTGCCTGCCTGCCTGCCTACCTGCTCACCTTTATTCCTACCTGCATTTTTCCTTTAAAAAAAGAAAGAAAAGAAATGTAGTGATTCCATAAAATCAGTCAACCATTATCTATGTTTTGTGATTCTGCCTCCTTGACTCTTCTTTGCCCACCAACAATAAGGGCTAACATATACTACTACCTTCTGTGAGTGAGGCTGTTCTAACGATTGATGTTCTCATTTTCAGATGAAAACACTGAAGCAGAGGGAAGGTAGGAAAGCCGCCTCATGTTACCAGTTAGTAGGTAGACTTACCCCCAGATTCTCAAACCCCAGCCTGCAGAAATTAGAAGAAAATCTCAACTTTGTTTTCTCATTCAGTAGACATGCCCCCTCCCCGGCCCCCACCTGCACAAGGTGCAGGCAGGAATGAAGGTGAACAGGCAGGACGGGAGAAGAGGAAGAAACATTTTTATTTATTGCATTTAGTTGTTCATGTTGGTTGTTCACCTTGGACCCAGGTCTTGACCTGCACCGCAGTGGACTAACCCACTAGACCACCAGGGTGTGCCAGTAAATGTTTTTCTAAATGCATAGTAAATGCCCAGGAAGAAAGCTCTTAAATCATTCCTTGCATGTGTTAAGGAAGGCTTTCTGGAGGAAGCACAATTGGTGACTTTATCGTCCCTGCTGTTGCCCATGGAACTGAGTTGCTCTAACTGCAGCGCCCACTGGAGCAGCAGCCAGGACCAGAGGTCTCTACCACCAGCAGATGTGGGAGGACTTCCTTTTAGGTCCCCCTTGCTGGGTCACCCTGGGCTGGAGATACAAGTGTCCTACCCACAGAAATTGCCGCTTAAGAACTTTCTGTTGTTGGAGCAAAGTGCGGAGGTAGGGTTTTGCCTTCAATATAGAGAAAAATTCTCAGAGTTCTTTGGGTGCATCTGGTGGAGTTGCAGTAGGTCGACTGCCTCTGAAGGAGCTCACATCATATACCCCTGGGTTCGAGCCCCAGGTTTGGTGGGGAAACAACTTGTATAAACAACTAAATAAAAATAAAATAAAGTGCTTCTTTCTCCTCTCCCTGACTGCCTACCTATTCAACCTTCATTCCTGCCTGCACGTTTCCTTTAAAAAAGAACAAAAAGTTCTTTGCTGGCTCCGGTCAAAGATTTAGTTCAGGCTTGAGGAAACCGGGATAAAGACAAAAAAGCTGCTTTGAAGAGTATTTGAGGGAGATTTATATAGTGAATTTATATAGTGAATAGATTTATATAGTGAAAAATGAATGATGCAATGAGATTGCTAAATTTTATAAAAGACCGGTCAACTTTCTAGGACAAAAAAACCAAAACATCTTTGTGGTTAACTTTTCTATTGGGCAGTAAAAACCCTCTCATTTTTTCCACTCCTGCGGGTTAGCCCCTAACGTCCGCGCCTTTGACAGTTGGAGATCTTTTGTCAAATACATGATGACAACAAAGTCACATTCCCCTGGGAGAGTCGGATGAGTCAAGCAAGCTTTTATTTTTATTATTTATGTATTTGTGTAAAGGAAAGGTGTAGACAGGAATGAAGACAAGCTGAGGCAGGCAGGCAGGAAGAGAGAGGGGGAAGAAACCCTTTATTTTATTTTGTGTTTATCTTGGTTATTCCCGTCACCCCTGGACGCAGCCCGGGACTTTGGGATGTTATGTGGACTCACCTGACCCTGACTCCACCAGGGCACACTGCGACTCTCATTTTACCTTTTCCAAAAATTGGAGGAATTCGTCTTCGGCAGAAGCGGGGAGTCACCTAGCTTTGGAGATCAGCTGCCTAGGTTTCTTGGTAGCTACATTACCTTGAGCAAGTTACTAACCCTTGGACATCAGTCTGCTTGTCCATAAACTGGGAATATTAAGACTGTGATCATATTTCTTTCTCCCAGAATGTGGAGATATAAGATGGGGCTCCCTTTTTAAAATTATTCGTATTCTGCTCTGAGAATGGTGGATTAATACTTGCAAATCTTACTTCTGAGTTTCTGTTTGACCCATGTGAGAAACAAAACAAAACAAACAAAAGTGAAACAAAGAAAGAAAAGCGAGAGCCAGCCTAGACTGGCTTGAATCAGCAGAGAAGGGGGATCTGAGAACCGCCTTGAGGGTGGAGAGGATGAGAAGGGCTGAGAGGAGGGGCCAGAATCTCAAGGTATTTGCAGGAGTAGTTGAACAACACAGTTTAAATGGTCCACTTGAATATAGCTGAGAACTGACTGACAGAATGACGAGTGCCAAGATTATTCATGGGTAAAATATAACTACTGTTTTTTTTTTTCTGTTTTCCTTTTATTTATTTATTTGATCACTGCTTCAGTAGCTTACAGTACTATGAACTGTGAAATCTTTGCAAGCATGAGATGCATCCTGGTGGAGCAGTGGTTAAGTCAATTGCCTCTGAAGGAGCATTGGCCACATACCTCTGGGTTTGAGTCCCGGGTCCAGGGGGAAACAACCAGTGTGAACAACTAAATAAAAAAATAAAATAAAAATGCTTCTTCCTCCTTTCTCTTCCAGCCTGCCGGTCTACTCGCCTTCACTCCTGCCTGTACCTCTGCATCACTATAGTTTACCCTCATCTGCCTCTGAGATGGACAGAACCAGTATAATCCCACTAGACTGAGAACTTCCTAAGGCCATTTTCTCAGTTCTCACACTGATCTCTTCACACTGAGGCCCTTCAGAGAAGCCTGCCCTGCCTAACCCCCACATGCCCCCAGAAAAGAGATGTTGGTGAAGCTGAACAGAGGCCAGGTTGAGGTAAGGGTGTCATGACACCCCCACCATTCCTTCAAGACTGCTCAGAGCCAGGAAGAAGCTGCCCAGCCCATCTGCCAACTCCTTGCTGTGAACGTCTTCAGTACTCCGTTCTAGGTTCTGATTAGTCCTGGAGGGGCATGTCTCAGAAGTCCCAAATAAAGGGGCTGGAGTGATGACAAGGAGCTGGGCAGGGCAGCCTGAGAGAAGGCTCCACGTGGTATCTGAGGCGGGTGACATCCTCATTCTCCAAAGGGCTGAGTAAGAGGAAACAATTTCTTTGGTCATCTATTACTTTCTACCTCCCTTTCCTTCTTCCTCCCTCCCTCCCTCTTCTCTACTGCAGTCTCAAACTGTGATGCCCAGCGGGTTATCCTCCCCAAGGGAGAGTTGAGGGGCCCTGCCTGTTCTTAGACGATGGCCAGTGCCTGCATGGGTGTGTTGAATGGGGTTCATCTCTTTCCCATTTGTTCTCCCCTCTCCAACCTTTCTCTAATTTGAAGCAACCACATAGAAAAATGAACCAACGTCACAGTTTGCCCTTCACTTAATATAATGCCACTCCTTCACTTTCATAATCACCAGGGACAGAGGTGGGCCCATTTGATAATCACAGAGATGGAAGATCCAGGGTGGCTGGTAGAGTCTCATAGGAACTTAGCATCTGGCTGGAACAAGATTCCTGATTCATGGTCCAGTATTTCTCCCAGAGCTCAAGTGGGAGGACCCCTCCAGATTGGCAGCCTCTCCCCAAGGTTGAATCCCATCCCACCCTTCCTCCCCCCTTTTTTTTTTTTAAGGGAAGGACTAGGCAGGAATAAAGGAGAACAGAGACAGGAAGACAGAGGAAGAAGAAGCACCCCATTTATTTTATTTAGTCATTCATCTTCGTTTTCACTGCAACCACAGGTCTTGAACTGGGGTCCTCAGAATAAGTGGCCTGTGCTCTAGCCCCAAGGCAGCTGACCAAGCTGCTATTCCAACAGGGCACGCCTCCTTCCCACTCTTGATGCTGTTCAGTGTATAATGAGGCCTCCTGAGTGGAAAACGTGGCTTTCTTCGAGACAGACTTTCCCTGCTCATCTGCCATGCCATCCTGCAGCACAGCCAGGATCTAGCCCCATAAGAGGTCTGAACCTGGACAGAAGGCAGAGGCCGGGGGACTCCCTGGCAGGAAGGGACTGGGGTGAGCCAGCAGAGAGGAAGGTGATGCTTCACTGCACATCTGCAGAGAACTCTGCTGCTGGGAGCAGGGAGGTGGAGAGGCATCTGTGTGTGAAGGCCAATTTTACTGGCAGGAGAGAAACCCCGCCACACAGGCTCGTCCTGCACCCCACTAAATGCCCTTTTGCTAGTTTGTCCAGTGCTTCATGTATCAATCCCAGTAGTAAAATGGGGCCATGCTTGCCACTGGCGGGGGAAGGTGAGGGGTGGTGGGGGTGTCAAAAAAATTGCTCAGCTGAATCTTCCTGGAGGTGGATCTGGGTCTTGGGTGTTAGGGAAAGAAGTGTCAGACTCCATGCTTGTTCTAGATGATTCCACCTGCACCTGGTAAGTAGATAGCAGGAGTGTCAGTTTCACAGTCTGGGAGAAACTGAGAAGGAAAGTGATTCTGAACACCACCCAGTTTGACCATTCACTAGAGTGAATGTATTCCTGGTCGGGTCCTTTCTCTTCCTACCCTCAAGAGATTCTAGGCTTTCCTCCCTGCCAAACTTAGCTTTTTAAAGGTTTGTATACCAGAAGCTTCCAAAACATGGGTCAGAAGTGATCTGGGGAGAAAGAAGGGTGAGGAGCCCTTCTTACAAGAAGCCATGGGAGCCTGCTGAGCCCTCAGAGTCTTTATGCCTCCCGCCTGCTGCCACCGCCCAGCCCGGCTGTTTGTTGAGTTGGGCAGAAGCCAATCAGATGCGCTGGATCAGGGTGTCCCACGAGGAGACAGGCCACTATTTGTCCTCGGTCTGGAGGAGGAGGGAGGGCTTAGGGACAGGGATGGAGCAGACAGGGAAAAGATGGTTTGTCAAATCCTTAAAGGGTCCAGTAGGGTGGGATCCCTGTTATTAGATATGGCCCAGGGTGCCTGTTTGTCCCAGAGGTGGGAAAAGCAGCCACCTAGGCTTGACTCAGAAAATGCCAGTGTGGCCTCAGGCAAGTCACTCTTCTCTCTATCTCTTCTCTGACTGGCAATTGAGGAAACTAGGCACCCTGAGGGCCCAACTGCTCTGTGTGTAGGATTCTGAGAACTGCAAGCCACTGCGGTGGGGCCACAGAAGGCTAAAAGGCTCTAAATAGACATTTACAGAAGGAGCTCTCCACCTGAGCTGACAGCAGATAAAGAAGAAATCGGCTTTTTCTGGGTGTTGGAAATGCTCTCTCTTGATCTGGTGGGTTAGTTCCATAGTGAAGTGTGGTTGAGTTGGACACAAGATCCTGCACATTGTTATATGTAAATGAGACCGCTACAGAAGGTTTAAAAAATGAACTTAACTCCAGCAGGAGTTTAGCCTTCAGAAAGGACTTCCTAAAAAGAGGGGCCTTAGAAGAATTTCCACCCAAAGAGATTAAGGACCTCCAGTCTCAAGAAAACGCTAAGATTATCCATCTATGCCAAAGAAGAAGTAGTAGGAGCAGGGAAAACAGAAGATGACCTCTTTTGAAGAGTTTCCCAAAGACCTAGCACCCTCAGAAAGGCCCGTGCCCCCTCCCCAGGACAGGACACGTCTCCATCTCTCCTGTGTCATCGTAACTACACACTGCTCACCACGAAGCCTGGTGGCACAACCCCACCTCCACATCTCCTGGACAAAACTCCTCTAGAACTTGGGGTGTTGGGGGGGAACCCCATTTCGACCTTCTCAACAATTTTCTGTCTCCCTCTCCCCATTCTCTTCTCCCTGGGGGTGCCCATTTCTGTTCTGAGCCACCCCATCCAGACCCTCTTTCCGGTGCTGTGTGCCAGCCCGTCCTGCATCCCATAGCCCCAGCTGTTGACATTTCATTGCCATTACCCACGGGGATGAAGAAAGGGCCCCTGTTATTCAACAATAGGGGAAAAGACAGAGACAATGGGAAATTGTGCTTCCGATGGGGTGGGGACAGAGAAGGAAAGGACAGACAGATAGACAGACAGGGGGGTTGGCCAGAAGGAGCCAGGTTCCTTGAAGCAGCTAGAGGTCCTGCATGTCTGGCTCCCACCCTGTAGGCAATGCGCACCCAGGCCCGGGAAGCCAGAGGTGAGGACTGCTGTGGGAGGGGAGCCTGTGGGAAGATGGAGGCAGCTGCACTTGACGACTATGGATCTATAAGCCTCGCATTGGTCTAGTTCATCCCCATGTCCACCGGTCCAACATCCTCATACCCACCCATCGATCCACCTCTTCTCTGGTCCAAGTGCGTCTAGAAGCAACGAGGGACCCCACTCTCCTTGCTCTTCCAGGTAATCGCTACTGAGTTGCCTCTTTTACTTTCTCTTCATGGGTCCCCACTCCTCTTCCCAAGCCTTGCATCTTCCCTTGGGTCCAGGACAGTGAGTGCAGCAAATACAATGCCTGGTGACAGGGCTGGACACCTGTCAGTCATTTAGCCTCACTGGAGTGCCAAGAGGATGGGTGAGGTTGCTGTCTTCTTCAGTGAGCTCTGAGCAGAAGCCTTTTCTTGAAAATGCAAAAGGAGTGAGCACACTTGTTGGGATGACCAAGTCCCCCGGCCCTGAAGTGCTTGGACCTCCTAGGGACCCAGGACCTCCGAGGTCTCCCTCCAGCAAGACAAAGCTGCTGATCCCTGCTCCCTCCAGTCTCTGTGAAGAGACCAGCTTCTAATGGGTAGGCTATTGAGCACTCTCGTCCTGTCAGGGGTATAAAGGAGATTTGTGTGAACCTGTCTTGAAATACAGAAACAGAGGCGGTGATTCAGGACTTGAGCCCCACTGCAAAAGCCAAACTCAGATCCCACCAACACCTTCCTCTTACTAGCTGTGTGATCTCACCTCAAATCGCCCAACAAGTTACCCCTTTGTTTCAGCATGTATGAAATGGGGTTCACGATCGAAGCTGCCTCACAGGCTTGTTGGGAGGTCAACATGTTAGTGCAAGTCATCATTCTTTTGGTCGCTCAATCTGTTTCTACTCTCAGGTCTCCTGTACAGAGTGGTTCTCTTCCATCTGTTCCTTCCTGAATATTTTCACTTTTGACCATTGCGAAGTCATTTAAAAAATATTTTTGTTTTTTCTTTTAAGGGTAACATTTGTTTACAACACTGTATGTTTTAGTTGTTCAGGTTCACACACTGTACCCACCAACAAATTTCTAATTATTCATTGAGCCCCCACTGACCTTTGCTCCCACTCCCACTTCCTTCTCTTCTGGTAACCTCAGTTCTGTTGTCAGCATCCAAGGGTTAGTTTTGTTTTGTTTGTTCCTTTTTTGATTCTTTATCTTCCACATATAAGTGAGATCGTCTGGTATTTATCTCTCTCCTTCTGACTCACTAAGCATAATACTTTTTCGTTCTATCCATGTTTTCTCGAATGGCAGGATTTCATCTTATCTTATAGCTGAGTAGTACTCCACTTGTGTATGTCTCCTCTTGTCTTTATCCACTCCTCTGCTGGTGGTCAGTTAGGTGGTTTCCATGCTGAAGGGACTCCTTTCTGTGGCTTTCCATGTTTCCTACTGCAGGTGCCCCCCTGTCCTTCATTTACAGGCAGGTGACGCTTAGTCCCTTAGCTTTCTGATTCTTCCATCACCCCGTGCCCTATGTCTCCTTCTGAGACGTCCTCAATGTGAACTTGTTCATTAATACAGCACACACACATTTGTATAGCACCTACTGTGTGCCCAAAACTGCTGAGAGCTGCAGATACATGCTGATACAGACAGCACTTACTACGCATCAAGCTAGTATAAGCATTTAACATATATTATCTCATCGAATCCTCACAACTATTCAGTGAGGTAGGTGGGTTATTATTATCCATATTATACTGATGAGCACATTGAGGCAGAGAGAGGTTAACTTGTTCAAAGTCATGCAATTAGGAAGTGGAGGAATCTGATTTTTTAAATGAACAAAAATAGGTCAAGGGGTTCTCAGTCCAATTAAAAATGGTTAAGATGATAAAAATTGAAACCATCTTTAAAATAATTTTATAGGCATTATTTCAAATTCACAGTTAATTTAGTAGCTAATAAAAAAAATGGTACTTCCGAGAAGAAAACAGTTCAGCAGTTGGGGCATCAGAGCAGACCACAGGGCATGACAGTGTGGCCACATGGGGGAGAGGAAAGGCCTCTCAGAGAAGGGGATGCCTGCGAGGAGTTGAGAGTGATGGTTTGGGAGCCAGGATTCGGGCCGGCCTGGAGCTCAGTGCAGAGGGCATGGGGATAAGGGGTGGGGGTGGGAGACCACGGAGGCCAGCAGAGGCGAGGTTACATAGTTCTTGGAAGCTGTGGCTAGGAGCCACTGCTTTAAGGAGGAAGGCGACCAGATCACAGTCATGCTGGCCTCCGATGGCGAATGGGCGCTAGGAGAGACAGACTGCAGCGGGCTCTCTGGAGGGAAGACCTGGGAAGCAGCACAGTGAGAAGGCAAGGGTATCGGAGGTCCCCATCAGGACCTGCTGGCTGGAGGGACTGAGAGCGGAAGAAGGATGGACCCAGGAGGGGGCTGTGGTTGCTGCCTATTACCTTCCTTCTGCCACCACTGTCAGCCCCCTTTTCTGCCACAGTGGCTTCCAATCCACTCTGAATACTCCCTGACAGGAGCTTATTTCCAACACTACTCCTCCCCCAGGCTCAGTTCCCTTGGTCCTAAGGAATGCTCACCCTTGTCCTCTGCAGACAGTGCCAGGCTACCTCCCTATCATGCCAGGCAGGCTCAGGCTCTTCATGCTCTGCCACTTCCTTCTCCCTTGGGCCTTCACCATCTTCCACAAAGCCCTTGGGGACTCAGGTAAGACCTCAGCTCTGCCCAGAATCTGGGGAAGAGGGGAAGAGGATTCAGGTGTGGGGCAGTGTTAGAGGCAGCTGCTGGTGGAACAGGGAGAGACAAGGCTAACTGGGCTGGGGGAGCCTGGGCGGCAGTATCTGGATGGGCACTTGGGGCGATGGGAGTCAGGGTGTTCGTGCCACTGCGGCACCCTCTGCCCAGCAGCCCACCCGGAACCCCACTACCTCCTGCCCCCCATCCACGAAGTCATTCACTCTCGTCGCGGGGCCACCGCTACGCTGCCCTGCGTCCTGGGCGCCCCGCCTCCCAGTTACAAGGTCCGTTGGAGCAAAGTGGAGCCTGGAGAACTCCGGGTAACGCCCATCCTCATCACCAATGGACTACACGCCCGGGGGTACGGGCCCCTGGGGGGGCGCGCCAGGATGCGGAAGGGGCATCGGCTGGATGCCTCCTTGGTCATCGCGAGTGTGCGCCTGGAAGACGAGGGCCGGTACCGCTGTGAACTCATCAACGGCATAGAGGACGAGAGCGTGGCGCTGACCCTGCGCCTGGAGGGTGAGGCCCTGCGGTTCCTGTCCGCTCCTTTGGGCTTCCCCTCGGGTCACCCAGGGCTCCTCCCAGCTTCCCCCGCGTCTGCTCCCCGGGTCCTCAGCCCGCCCTCTCTCCTAGGCCAAGCCTCCCTGCACTCCCTCTCGTCGCGTCTACCAGCCCCCTACAGGCTGTCCATCACCCCTAGGTGTGGTGTTCCCGTACCAACCCAGCCGGGGCCGGTACCAGTTCAATTACTACGAGGCGAAGCAGGCGTGCGAGGAGCAGGACGGACGCCTGGCCACCTACGCCCAGCTGTACCAGGGTGAGCGGCCCACCTTGGGCCCTTCGGGGAGGTCGCATGGGCCCCAGAGGAGGCAAGCTCTAGGTGACATCCCCGACTTGCCCCCATGTCCCGCCAGCGTGGACCGAGGGTCTGGATTGGTGTAACGCGGGCTGGCTTCTCGAGGGCTCGGTGCGGTACCCTGTGCTCACCGCGCGCGCACCGTGCGGCGGCCAAGGTCGGCCCGGGATTCGCAGCTACGGGCCCCGCGACCGGAAGCGCGACCGCTACGACGCCTTCTGCTTTACCTCGGCGCTGGCAGGTGAGCCGCGGCGCCGCCGGGGCAGGGGCCTGGCCTCTAGGGGGTGGGGCCTGACGGGTACGGGGCGGGGCTAACGAGGCTGCGGCCCAGACCTGCCTCAGGGGCTGAAGAATGGGGGCGGGGAAAGTGGACCACCGAAGATTTGAGATGGGGGTGGACTGGAGGTCTCGTCTAGGCCTCGCCCCTTCCCTCACGCCACCCACCCAGGTTCCAGCCCGCTTCCCGCAACCACATCCGCGTCCCCTGCCCGGGTACTTACACCCAAACTCAGTCCCGTCCCTCCACAGCCTGGCCCCGGGCCCCTGACTCTAAATGACACTCTGATTCCCAGGCCAAGTGTTCTATGTGCCCGGGCAGCTCACGCTGTCCGAGGCCCACGCGGCGTGCGGACGGCGGGGGGCCGTGGTGGCCAAGGTCGGGCATCTCTACGCCGCTTGGAAGTTCTCGGGGCTCGACCAGTGCGACGGCGGCTGGCTGGCCGACGGCAGCGTGCGCTTCCCCATCACAACGCCCAGGCCGCGCTGCGGGGGCCTCCCTGACCCTGGAGTGCGCAGCTTCGGGTTCCCCAGGCCCCAGCAGGCGGCCTACGGGACCTATTGCTACTCCGAGTAAGGCCACCGCTTGTCCGTGCACCACAAAACCTGGGAATTGCGGAGAGGGTCTCGCCGCCGCTGTCCCAAGAAGCTCCCCTCCCTCCCGACGAGGAGCAGCCCCGCCTAATCTACCTTCCCCAGCCTAAGGCTACCGGCCGGGGATCCCGGCTGGCCCGGCGTCGGGGAGCGGAGATGACGGCGCCCCAGGTGGCGGATGCGGATACGACCTACGACCAGTGGGTCGAGAACCCGAGGTAGCTCGAGTGACCCCTAGCAGACCACGCAGCCGCTGCTGGGGGGGCGAAGAGGCGTCCAGATGGCATTAACTGACTTATGTATACAACATTAAGATAACTTGGGGACTTCTGTTGGGCGAACCTGTAAGCTTGGTGAGGCGTGGGAGTTGAGGATGACTTTGGACCCAGCATGCTGACCGCGCAAGGAAAACGAAGTTAAGAGGAAGGACTACTGCGGCTAAGTGATGGTGAGTCTGCAGAAGAGTGAGCATTAGGAGGGGAGGCACCAAAATGCCGAAGGACAAACGGTCGTAGACGCCGTGGACCGTCTGGCTCGGGATCAACTTTGGGGAATCCAGGGTGTTGTTGCCCCAGACACCACGCGGGGGCGCCACACACTCACTTAAGCCAACTAGTTCAACTGCCACGTGCTCTCCAAATCCCCAGGTCTACCCTCTGGGCACCACAGAACAAATACAAGAAGGACCTAAATAGGTTTCAAAATGTGTTTGTATCCTGCCAGTCACCTTCCAGCGTTTGCAGTACTGCTCAGGAAGTAATGCTGCTACAATCTACGGGCAACTAACCCTCGGAAGGAGGAGGGGGGCAAACCGTTATACTAGCAACAGACACTTACTGTCACCACAGGGTTGGTACTTCAAGGTGATTGTGCATTGGGTTTGACGCTCGACACCACCACGGCCACCAAGGCAAAAGGGGGAACTGGACCAGTAACTCTTAATGTCTTAATGTTAGGAAACATACTAGTAATTCCAGAGACAAACTCTAATGTCATTAATGTATTTTTCATCTATCTCTCTATCTAGATTTATACATATATAACTATGTATCTAGATAGAGAGCTAGATATCTTGTTCAAGCAATCTAACTACACAAAAGCCTGGCGAGAGAACAGTAATGACTGGACCAAAGGGTACAGGGTACAGACATTCTAATGGTCCTCGATACATGTTGTAAAACTACTTTCCAAGAGGGTTCTTGCTGTAATTGCTAAATAGAATTCATCCCATGGGACTTTATATAAGAGACAGAAAATGATCGAATGAACAGTATCTTCAGTTGCCCTCAGGTAGCAAATAAAATATTTGTGCCAGTTCCTAAGCTTTGGTTTTCTCATCTTGGTCACTGGATAATAATACTTGTTTCTGAATTTGTTGTGCGGAAAATGGAAACAATGCACATGCTGGGTGTACCTGGTATACATAAGAGGTGCTCAATAAATCCTACTTATAACAATCAATGACTATTATTATTAGTCAGGTTCTTGCCAGGGAGCCTGTAGGACTGGCCGCTGTCGGCACTGATTAGTCAGGATCAGCTATATTCTGCAGGGATAATAAACAACCCCCCAAGTCTCAGTAGCTTAAAACAGCAAAGGTTGATTTCTCATCTAGGCTATGTGCGCAGCGTGCTCAACGAGGGGCTTTTCTCATTTTCCTTCGTCAGTGATCTGGGTTGACACAGCAGCTGCCATCTCAAACACTGTCAGTCACTGCTCCAGAAGGAAAAAAACTAAAAAGCCCTCTGGAGGGGCTTACACAAGTGACAAGTAGGTACAGCCCTGAAGTAGGCTGACCACACGGAGTATTTTAGACAGCACAGTACCAATTTATTTGTATTTCCTGACCATCTGTCATTTTAACATAAGTGTCGATTTTGTCCCATTTTTAATAAGTCAAGGCCATCTTTAATGTGGGGCAAAAGGGACTGTTGAGTTGCCCCGGGCCCAGTCTACTGAAGGGGCCCCAAAACAGCTGCCCCTTGGGCCCCACGTTAAAGAGGGCAAGCCACGGCGCTGACTGCAGTGGTCTGTGGTTGCACCGCTGTTTCTGTCCTCTGTGAGGAAACAGAAGCCATGTGGAAATAAGCTTCCTCCCCACCCCACATGCCTGTTTCTACAAAGTGAACAGAATGCCACAATGTGGCTGAGCCACAGGTAAGTACGATGGGGCTGTCTCTGGCACTGTGGGTGTTACTGGGCATTTCTGGCACTGGGATTGTTAAATTGGCCTGTGTTTTGGTCAGGACATTTAGAATGGGGCTTATAGGGGTGCCAAATTTGGTTTTCACCTAAGGTGCTAAAATTCCTTGCACCAGCCCTGGCCATTTGTATGCAGTCCACTGAACCACACATCATTACTATTCAATCACGTAGCACTTATTTATTGCTGGTCTGGCTGCTCGGCTCCCGCTTGGATTGCTCCACCTCCTCCCCTCCCCTTAGTCACCAGCACATAGCCCCATCCCGTTTTCGCTATTCCAATGTCCCATTTTTGTCTCAAGGAAATATGGTCAGCCTAGCCTGAGGGGACACATGTCCCTTCTGTTCACAACGCATTCTCCAGAACTAGTCACATGACTCCACTCAACCACAAGGGAGCAGGAAAGAACACCCATGCTTTGACCTAGAAGGAGAACTGGAAACATTTGATGAACTGCACTGGAGGCAGTTCTACTACAAGTACTGAGGAGGGCAGCCTAGATTCCAGGACATCTGGGTAGTCACTCCACCCCCCTGCTCTTCTGACTAAGTCTAAGTCTCCATGAGAGATGGAGTCAAAGTCCCAGGAAGCTGACAGCCAGGCGCAGCAGCTCAGCCTGAGGGGAGATGGCTTTGCTTCAGTTCTGATGCCTTTAGACCTTGTCGAAAGACCATCTGAGAAATGGTCATGGGAGGAATTTTCCATTTGCTGCAGAGCTCTGTTTCTTCACCCATAAAAACACACGACCACGAATTCTTACAACCGCTTTCCATATTGCTATTACTATTACTGTTTTTTCTTACTATGGAGAATTTCAAACACAAAAGTAGAATCGTATCAGGAACCATTCCATTATCCAGCGTGACCATTTCAAAATTCTGCCCTTCTTGTTTGTAAATGCCTCTCATATTTGTTTTTGCTGGACTATATCTATATCTATATCTATATCTATATTTGAGTTAACCTTGATTTATAGCACAAAGTGAGCTTTAGGTGTGCAGGTTCACTCTCCATCAAATATATATGCTACCAATTGCTGGCCATTGGACCCCACCCCTATGCTCTCCTCTCGCCCACTCCCCCGTCACCTCGTTTTTGTTGTCAGAGTTCAAAGTTAGTTTTTGTTTTGTTTTGTCTGTTCATTTGCTTTGTTTCCCTATATTTCATGAAAGAGTGAGAGCATCCAGTGTCTGTCTGTCTTCTTCTGACTTATTGCACTTAGCATCATCTCCTCTAACTCCATCTATATTGCAAATGGCAAGATTTTATCTTTTTTTAATAGATGAATAATATTACATTGAATATATATATATATATATATATCACACCTTTATCCAATCATTCGAGTATTTTGAAGCAAATCCCAGTCTGTCATTTCACCTGTAAATAATATGTATTTCTAGAACATAATGATTTTTTTTTCAAAGGACACGTACAGGCAAGAATGAAGGTGAGTAGGCAAGCAGGCAGGAAGAGAAAGAAGGAAGAAACATTTTAATTTATTTCTTTTTAGTTGTTTATCTTGGTTGCTCCCTCAGGCCACAGGACAGGAACCACGATTCTTGGGGTGTACATGGACTGCGCTCAGTGAAAGGCAACAGACCTAAACTCTGCTGCACCAGGGCATGTCATAATGATTTTTTGACTATTCCAAAGGTTTATTTAATAAAAATTTCAAGAAGAAAATGTATATGACCCAATTTTGTAGATCACAGTAAAATGATGCTAAGGGTGAGGGGACATGTGGAAGCAATTGATTTCTCCAGTAAACACAGCCATTATTTATACTCGTTCCAAGGCTTTTAACATGATGATGCTGTTTTCTTCTACCGCCACCACTCGTGGCCCACTTGTTGCCATCTCAACACACTCATCTATCCCAGGATTCATAAAGGGATCAAATCCCCACAGTATTCCGTGGACATATCTGCCACCATTTAATTTTAATGGTAACTTCTTGTCTATAAATTTTTTCAACTCAGGAGGGTAGGCTTTGCTCATGGCATCTGCTCAGTGAGCTCAAAGGTGGCTCCTCCAGAGGATCCATAATGATTTTTAAATAATCCTCATTCCATTATTGCATGAACAACAAATTGAATGAATGTCCATGATCAATAGCCACTAAATGTCTAAAAAATATAGTTTTGTAGTTGTGTTGCTAAAACAGGATCCAACCAAGGTCCTCATATCGGTAAATATTTTTTTGCTTAATTTTTTAAAGTATCATTTAAGCTGTAATACTTTATTTATCTATGTCATTTTGTCTATTGTGTCTCTCATAAGGACACTTGTCACTGGACTTATCCCACCTGGCTAGTCCAGGATGATCTCATCTTAAAATCCTTAACTGAAGTTAGGTAATGAATCCATGTAGTAAGTTATATATGCAAAGACCTGTCCCCAAACCAGTTAACAGTCCCGGGCTTCAGGGACTAGGATGTGGACACATACTTTGGTGATGCATCCATCGATTTTTAATCTAATAGCTACCAGTAATCATTGTGTGGATCCACTACTTTACTAGGAATGCAAAATAGAGAATTTCTAATTCTATCATCCTTCTTCATTTATCAGCAGCGAATCATCTATAAAGAAAAAATTCCCTCATCAACTATTTTGTTTCCCTGACACACAACTCATTCAGGAAAAATAGGATTAATGCTTGATTTTCTTCCATTACTGAATGATTGATTGGGTGTCCCCAAATCGTATGCTAAAACCCTAGTCCCCAAGGTGATGGTTTTCAGAGATGGGCCTTTGAGAGGTAAGTAAACAGGTAAGTGAAGCCCTCGTGGTGGGATTAGTGCCTTTATAAGAAGAGACTTGGGAGAGATTGCTTCCTCTCTCTGCTCCCACCACGTGAGAGAAGATACATACAGTAAGAAGACAGCCATCTGCAAACCAAGAAGTGGGACCTCACCAGACACCAAATGTGTGAGAAAAAAAGGTTTGCTGTTTAAGTCGCCCAGTCTATAGTCATTTGTTACAGCAGCCCAAACTGACCAAGATAACAGAGTGTCAAAAAAAAGCAGATGTTGAGTCAAGAATCTGAGTGCAAACAATAGGGAGGACACGCTAAAAGGCCCTGGTAGAGAAGAGAAATGAACCTAGGAAAAGGATGCAGCCCATTGAGGAGTAGACACAACTGAAGCCAGAGCAGGTAGAGCAATGGCAGCTCGTCCTGCTGGGGAATTTTGGAAGACAGGTGTAGAACCTATCTCAGAGAGTCTGCCTGAGTGGCGAAGAAACTCGGGTTTTATTGGTCTGCTTCCAGTCTGAATGGTGAGGGCTGCTTCTGGGAGCATTCCTGGCTAGCCCAGGGCACAGACATGCCCCTGCAGCCAGAGACTGAGCCCTGAGGCAGAGTCACAGAGTTTCACTAAGAAGCTTCCTTGGGTGAAGGGGACAGATCACAGCCACCATCCTCCCTTCAAACTGCTCTGAGCCATGTGTGTGCCCACATAATTCACTTTGGCTTGAGTCTTCAAGCAGGTGACTGAACATAATTTCGAATTCTGTGAAAAGAAAGTCTCACAATAGGGAGGTTCATGAGCAACGCTCCATGGCTGCAGTTGGTTCAACGTTCCGATTAATACACCACAGTCCCCTCTCCTACAGGTCATTCTGTTGGTCTGTGGGGACTTCACAATGAAAAACAAAAACAGACCTCCATCCCTGAAGGCCTCAGCCTCAGGCTTTCAGTCCACGTCCTTGAATGGCCAATATTACCGGCTGTTTATGGGGCCACTAAATATGGGGCCATCAAGATCAAACTCTTTGCTGGTACACTTCTTATTTTTGCCTACTGATCAATTGACATGAGGTGCTCCAAGTGACCCAAAGCTGCTGGAGACTTAGATTTAGTGGTTCCCTGACTGTGACTTCTGGTAGAAAAGCTCCTACCTTGGAACAAGGGTGTCTAATCATTCAGAGTCTCACAGGAACAGCAAGCGAGCATGTCCCAGGGAATCACTGGGACTGATGAGGGTGAGACAACCATTGCTACTTCCCTACCTTGCTCCTGGGCTCATGAGTTCCAGGCGTCTGGGATGCAACACCATGTAATGACCATTGCGTCAAATATGTCCAAATATGCATTTGGAAGACTAGTACCAGATGCAGAAGCTGTTTCTCCCAAGCTGGTATCTAGAAGTGCTGTTAAGAAGTCACACTACTGTCCACTGGACAATGGGGGAGAACACTTGGTGATTTGGTGGAGGGCAGGGTATGCTGAAATATATCTAAGTAATGGGAAACCTATACATAGGAAATTATTTTAATGCGTAGGATAATTACTACAATAAAAAAAATATGAAAAGAGAATAATCTTAAGTTGAAAAAAAACAAAAGAAGTCACACTACCATGGGTGCACCCTGGTGGCCTAGCCGTCTCGCACATCTGGGAGCAGACACACATATATTCCAAGGTCCCAGTTTCAAGACTCAGGGCTATGGGGGAACAACCAATGTGAACAACTAAATAAAAAAAAATAAAGTGCTTCTTCCTCCTTTCTCTTCCTGCCTGCCTGCCTGCCTTCATTCCTGCCTGCACCTTTCCTTTAAAAAAAAAAAGAACAGGAAGCCACACTACCGCATTACCAAATGTGCCAAATGTTTTAAGTTGCTGTGACATAGTTCAGGGCCAACAGAGTTTGTGACCATGAGTTCATTGTCATGTTTCCTTCACAGTGAAATGGCTCCCATTGGTTAGAGTGAGACTATGACAAGTCATAAGGATAAACCACTCTTCTCTGTCGTTGGATGTTGGTACTGGCCAAGGCACATGGCAGAGAAGACAAATCCATGTGCAGAAACTGATGCAGAAAATGCATCAATCCCATTAGGGAGATATTGATCCTCTCCCTATTGAAAGAAGGACAATCAATCCCAGTGGCTTGCCAGTCTCTTTGAGGGATGGTACTGTGTGAAGTCTTCGGTGTTTGTCTCTGCCGTGGACAGTCCACACCTCCAGCGGTGGTGGCATCCAGCTCAGCCTCAGGTGAGGGAGCCAGGTCTGCACTGTCTCCATCTCTACTGCCACAGCTACTCCTTTCATGGGCCCCTTGTGTGAGCTCTGGCACGGCAGAGGACAAATCTGGCTGTTGTCCCCTGGGATCCTTCTGCCTTGACTGTTCAGTGTCTTCTCTGCAGAGAATGCTCTTTAGTGGTACTGCCATAGACACAATGCTCACTCCTTAAGTCTGTCCAGAAACCTCTTCCCCAGGCTTCCTTATCTGCAGCCTTCCAGTCTTGCCTTTTCCTGGCACCAAATTTTGTTCTCACTAATATATCCAAGTGACTCATCCAGGAACCAGACCTGGGCTTTTCCCTACTCTGAAGTCTCATCATCACAGAGCAGCCCTACATGGCTGTCAGGTGAGCTGAGTGCAAGGCATGGGTGCAGATGGGAATGCAGGACTCCTGCTCCCAGCGCTCCCCTGTGCCCTCTCTACACACTCACCCCCAATCACAAAGGAACCCTCTTGAACTGCTACTGTGCCCACCCACCTGTGCTCATAACTTGGTGGGTCTGAAGATTCCCAGGTCCTGGTCAGATAGTGAAACAGGGAAGGGCAGGAATCTAATAAATAACTGAGTAAATAATCTGAATAATAGAACAGGTTACAGCTGCAGACACTGGAGTTCCAAACTACTGGGAGCTGGGAGACGGTGGGGAAGCTGAGAGCTCCCACCAGAGAGGGAGGCTGGGTGTTATTCTCCCACGGCCCACCTCTCTTGGTTGAGGTCTGTTCCAGAGGTCTTAACTTGCTGGCCCCTGACTTGCCATGCACTTATGCTGATGGAAAAACCCAGACTGTCATCCCTGAAGGCCTTATCCCTCCACCATGAGAAAAAATTCCTCAGGTAGCCAACAGTCTGTGACTTGTAGACGTGCCTACAAAGGGGATCGGGTGTGGGCACTAGCGGGATCTGCATCATCCTACTCATTTTCAGAATTGGGAGTTGCCATCCTATGGATGTTCAGATATGGTCAGGGGTTTTCTTTCTGAGTTTCCACGGACCTCCTGGAGCTCTTGATGTGTTTCCATCTCTTACAGCCATTCACTGAATGCTGAAGTCGTTTCATCTTTGGTCAGTGGGCGTCTTCTCAAGTTGGCTATGGAGTCCTTTTGACATGAGCCTGATCTGAGTCTTTTCGTATTTTCAAGTATGACATGCTACCAGATCTGAAATTTCTCAGAAGGGTCCTGGTTCCTTTTAGTGAGAGGTATAGTTAGAGACCACAGGGGAATTCATTGTTATTTGGTTGTCCCCACGTCTAAGCCTCTTCAGTAATTAGCAGTAGCAGTAGCAGTAGTGTGTGTGTGTGTGTGTGTGTGTGTGTGTGTGTGTGTGCGCGCCTGCAGCAGATTCGGCTTCCCCTGGTGGCTCAGGTAGTAAGTCTACATCTGCAGCACGGTTCACGTGGAGCCCAAGGACCCAGATTCACAAATGACCTGGCGGAGCAACCAAAATAAAAAAATGAATAGTGCTTCTTTTCTCTTGTCCTGCCTGCCTGCCTACTTGTCTTTATTCCTTCCTGCTTCCTTTCCAAAAGAAAGAAAAAGAAGGTGTGGCTGGTGGCTCAGGTGTTAAGTCTGTGCCTAGGGTACAGTCCATATATAAACTAAGGACCCAGGTTTGTGATGCTGGGGCCAGGGGGGAAAACCAAGATGAACAACTAAATAAATAAAAACGGCTCTTCCTTCTCTTTCTTCCTTCCTGCTTCCTGCCTGCCTGCCTTCTCTCCTCTTAAAAAAAAACCCCAAAACTACACAGCCCTTAGAAAAGGTGAAGCCCTGTCATTTGAATCAACATGGATGGATCCAGAGGGGATTGTGCTGAGTGAAACAAGTCAAAAGAAGAAAGATAGATACCAGATGACCTCACTCATAGGTGGACTGAGAATAGACAAAACAAAGGAACAGATGAAACATAACCAACCCTGAAACATTTGTAACAGAACTGAGGTGACCAAAAGGGAATGGGGTGGGGGGGTGGCAAATGGTGGCAGAGCCCACTGGATAATGGGAAGAACACTTGGTGATTTGGTGGAGGGCAGGGTGTGTTGAAATATATCTAAGAAATGGGGAACCCATACATAAGAAATTATTTTAATGTGTAGAATAATTACTACAATAAAAAAAATTAAAAACAGCACAAGAAAAAAAAAATAAAATGGAGCTGCTTCCTCCTGCTCTCAAAAAAAAAGGTGGAGGGGTAAAGAGAATGTGGATGAGTTGGAGGTATCTAGTCCTAAAGTGCCTTCTGTGGGACAGGCTGGTGGGTGACTGAATACAAGACCTCCATGTCTCAAAGCAAGGGTCTGTCAGCTCCGGGGACAGAGCGCCCATCCAGGGGACCTCCCACCTGTGGTTCAGTCTGTAGGGCCCAAGGCTATTTCCCCACCCTCTTCCCTCCCACCCCCATCCTAGTTCACCCACAAGAGCTCTCAGAGCTATGGAAGCCATGGCCGGCCCCTCCCTGCCTGGACCGGGGTCCCGTGCTTCCTGGCCCCTTTCAGAAGCCATCAAAGCCCCCATTCTCTGGACACAGCTGTGCCAACATTCAGCTCTGCATCATCGCCCTCTTCCCACGTCCTCATGGCAGAGGACCCAGGTGCCTGTGTAACTGCAGAGACTGAACTGCCTGAGCCCCACCCCTAAGTCTGGGAAAGTGGGGACAGGTGTTCAAGGCCAGGATCTCCCAGTATGAAGGTGGTTGGCATGTAGTGCAGGAGGGCTGAAAACACTGGGGTGCGGGGGCTTGGGATGCCAGAACTTGGAGGGGAGATTCTGTTCCCACAACTTGGGTCCTGGCCTCGGCTTTGGCCTGAATGGAAGATGTGGGGGTGGGGAGGCCGGAGATTGATTGTCCTCATCCAGAGAGACTGGAAAACTCCCCAGGGCCCAGGAGGCCGGGAGTTGAGCCAGCTGGGCCCACGTAGAAGATGGGGGGAGAGCTGCCCCACTCTCCTTCCTTCTGGTTTCTTCTCTCCTCCCCACTTTCTCTGCCCTGAGAGACAGCTGGGGCCCTTGCTGGAGCCCTGGCATGTCAGTCAGTTCTCTGAAGTGCGACCCTAAACAGTCACTTCACCTCTTCGGGTCTCAGCGTCCTTGTCCAGAAGAGACCTCCAGAAACTGGAGACATTCTCCTCCTGTTCCCCAGGCAGGACTTTCTACTTGGAATCTGATTTTCACTCTTTCTGCTCCTATTGATCAAGTATACTTTCACCTGGTGCCCTGGACCTGCTCTGAGACCTAGAGGAGAAGGTCTCAGGTTTTGCTTTGTTTCAGTAAGTGAACAGAAATTGATGTGTGTGGGGGGGAGGTGAGCTCAAGGTCATGGGTCACAGTCAGGGTGCAAGTAAAACTAGAGTCTCTGAGTGACAGCTGTCAGTTCAAAGTGAGGGTTAGACTTCACCAGGACATGTTGAAAATGTTGGGGTGGTGTTCATTTCTTCCACTGGGAAATCCTTAGGAAAGAACCCCTCTCTCAAATAGGGAGCCCTCCAATGCACTCACAGGGGACTGATTCACTGACCTCCAGGCAAGGAGATCT